>BCLF01000040.1:1068691-1085538 GCA_001602275.1 Zoysia japonica
GGGGGGGGGGGGGGGGGGGATTGTACGGTATGGCATATGCCAGAGGCGGCGTAGTGACGTCAGGACAAAGCCTTGAGCGGGGAGGAAGAACGTGGGCTGACCGGTGCGTCCACCAACACCTTCGTCATCTGCCGCCGCCGTTTCCGCGGCATCAGGCCTCGCCGCGGCCCGCTCCACTGAGCGGCGTCGACCTCAACTGCGGTTCTGCTCCCCGGGCATTTCGTTTGCTTCCAGCAGGCCTCGGTCCTTTGTTTGGGTTTAAGTTGCCGGTCCCTTTGATCGCGGTATATTGGTGGGCAGGAAACATATTTGGCTGCTTTTGTTGCGCGGTAGAAACAAAGTTGGTTGCCCGGCCTGGCAGACTTTTCCACCGACGTCTCGCCGACTCGCCGTGAGGAGCGAGCGCGCCCAAGCTGCTGGACTTGTGCTCATTCTCAGGCGCGCTCTAAGGGGATAATGTGCCCGCGGCAGCTTACCACGACTGCTGAGTTAACTTCCGCACATGGGAATGCAACCTGACGAGTGGGTAGAGATGAAATGCGCACGGGCCGATCGAACACTCGTAAAGAAAGCTTGTCTGTCCATTGTTCGACAGCAGGTGGTTTGGCCATTCCCACGGACACGGCCATGTCAGGTCAACGTGGGTATTCACTGGCTGTGCCAGTGTAGCTGGAAAAACGTGGAGCAGCAGGGAAATTTGATGTTTCTTTTAGTGGTCGAACGCATGCCATGTATATCTCCCGCGTCTTGATGTGTCTGTAATTCGCATCATCGACCTGATCAGCATGTTTCTGTTTGCTTCCTTCTCCACCGCTGTAAACCGAGATCCGGGGAATGTAATGAAGATTAACCATCTAGCAATTCTGATTCTCCTCAAGAAGCTTTTGTCCTTCTACGATAAACTTTGTCATACGTAATTTTATCTATTCATAGTATAATTAACACTTCATAATTTAAAATTATTTTTTACTTAAATTATACTAATCTATTTAAAAAGCAAAACCATGAGTCATGCAATCATTATTTAAAGTTGATTTCGTAATGAATAGTTAAGATTAAGTATGTTAAAGTTTGTTATACAAAAAGAAAGACAGAAAATATGATTTCAAAGCAAATACTACCTGCCATATACACAATGCCTACAAAACGCTTCTGTTCCTCGCAAGCGCGTAACGGAAGAAGTGAGCAACCGTGGGATTCTTCCAGGGATAATCGGAATTTCCGACCCCGTTATTGGGGGCCTCCCCATTTCTTTCACTGACAAAGTGACCCTTTAAAAAAAATGTCCAGACTTTTGAGTCATAGATAAGTGCGATCGAACGCCTGCCCGATCTCCTGGACGGAGGTGAAAAAAACCGCTTTAGGTTCCTCCGTAGCCTTCGCTCCAGGGTATCGACGCCTCTGCCCCTGGCGATTCAGAAGCTGCACGGCCGTGGTTTGTGGCCTGCGTGTGACAATCGCGAGTGGAGTTACGAGGGAAATGGAGTTGAGGGCTGAGAGTGTTTCACGTTTGATTGGGTAGGAGAACGCATGCTTTTGGGCTGGGCTTTAATTGCATTTTCACTTAGATGGGCTACGTTTTAGCTTCATTTTGACATCGATGGGCTGGGTTTCAGTTGCATTTTCACATGCATAGGCTGGGATGTAACGTTGGCCTAATCGCGGGGTGTGCAGGCTATGGCCCATGGGTATACATTCGTGGACACGAATTGAGTTCTCTATTTTTTTATTTCCGGGCTGCCCTTTTCGTTTTGGTCTCTTTTTTTCAGACCTTGTGTGGAAGCCTAGGGGCCCGTTCGTTAAATGAGGCAGCTGCTGCAGCGTCGGCTGCGGTTGCAGCAAATGAATAGATTTTCAATGTAGCAGCTGTTTGCTACAGTGATCCGCGCAGCAACTTACTCACCTACGGAACACAATCTAGGTATCGCGCGTGCTAAAGTCGGAGGATACATGCGCGAATTACTATTTCATCTTGTTTCCAGAAAGCAACAGATTGTTTCTAAGAAGGCGGATCAGGCATCAGCTGAAGACCTGAAGTATATTGTGACTGCCTGAAACTCGAGCCTTACTGAAGTGCCCCATGGGGAACCAACCACCGCTGAATATTTAAATTATTGCCTTCTTGACACACGATTCCATTTGTTGTTCACCAATCATCATCTATCTTGCTCACACGACATGATCTGCATCACGAAAACCAGTATATATACGCCTTTTATTCCACGTGAACAACCGTTGGATGACATTGTTAAGTACGAACGGGGCCACCGTATATGGCCAGATTCGGGCCGAACACAGTTGATTTTGACAGTAACATTGGTGGTGGACCACCGCGTTCCACGGATCCATCTTAAGCATCGTTCCGTTCACAAGGGGATCGGAGAGGATTGGAAGGGAATGAGTGAAATTAAATTCACACCTAAAAAATAATGAAATCAATCTCTTCCAATCCCCTTCTAATTTTTCACAACCGAACAAGCCCTTACCAGGCGCTGGCTGGCAAGTGACAACGTCAAGTAGCACCTCCATCGAAATGTCAACGTGACAACGTTCGTTGCTTCTCACTGTACGTAGATTGTTTGCCATAGCTGGATCCTCAACGCTAATCGCACTGATGATTAGTCGGCTTGCTGGAAGTAGCACTTGGTGGCCCGTCACAGAGAATCCTGTCTCGGTCAGCGGGCTGCAGGCAGGCGGTCAAAGCCGAGGCCACTGGCGATTAGTTTAAACAGGGCATGTCACGGACAGAGCGGCCACCTCCCCCGCGATCCGTGCGCCACCGCACGCGTCTGTGTATTCTCTAATCACGATTCGCTGCGGCTCGGCAAGTTGCAAGCTGCAGATCGTCGTGGCAGCACGCTTTTAGCATCACGTAGAGTAGTACATTGCCCTGCTCCTCCTCCTCGTGCGTGTCATGTGTGTAAAGAAGTTTTCAGGCTTTTCCGACGTGCATGGGTTCGTCGTCGCTTGTCTACTATGGAGACAAACGGGTAAGGATCTTGACGAACAGTGCACTTGTTGAGACGTCTCTCTAGCAATTCGATTTCAGGAATTTTCGAAATAAACCGGGCCGTGCAGTGCATTATCAGGTGTTAACTTTGGGTAGACCTCTGTTCCGATCCAACTAGGCATTTGTTTGCCGCTTTGCGGTTGACGAGTGATCAGGCGCCGGCTCACGTAGCACCGCTGTTCACAGACTTTTACCGAGCCATATGGCCTAAGATGTGACCTTCCTTCATAATTACCAGCCTCCACGCGGAGCTGATTATTACTAATTTACTTGTAGACAGTAACACTGCAGAATTAGCTGAAGTGTACCAGGGCCGGGTAATCCACATGGCCCGCAGCTTCGATCTCCTCAAAAGTATCATCAAACACAAGCACGTACGTGCCGGTGCCACTTGACGTATACACAGGACTGCGTACACAGTGTCACAAGTAAATTTAATGCACCGACTTTAGTTACTGGTGCGCTTCTAACTACGAAGTACTCCAGCTTCAACAGATCTGAGTCGTAGTAGATGCAAAACATACACATGCCACATATTGGGTTGAACACCCAATTAAAAGGTCCTGTAACAGTTCAGAACACAGTGGTTAAAAAATGGTTAAAGTGTCGGTTTTTTAAACCGTAAAAACCAGTCGGTTAACCATTAAAATCGAGCGGTTTATCGTTTTTGCTACGGTGCTAGTTACTGTTTTCGAACGAAAAACAATCGGTTTACTAAACTATACCATAGCGATAAGCTCGAAAACCGCAATTTTTAAGCGGTTTACCGCAGTTTTTGAAACCCTGCCATGGAATCGATTTCTACTTGTCTACTGCAGTTGCATCTCTAGTTCCACGAAGAAGCCAGGATGGCCTCAGTTGTTTCTCTCATTTTCTCTCTTAAGTAACCGAGAGCTAGGAGTAAGAGAAACTTCGTGATGCTAGTGTCTCGTGATCAGGATTTATAAAATCGGTCAAAACCGATCGGTTTTTACGGTTTTTTAAAATCGGTCCGGTTCGATTTAGAGGGTCGGTCGATTTTCAGTTTAATAAATTAAAAAAAATTAAAAATTCAAAAAAATTTAAAAATCCGAAAACCGGCCGATATACCGGAAAAACCGGTGGAAAATCGCTCGAACCGATTTGATTTCAAATTCAACCGGAAAATCGGCCGGTTTTCTATAAATAATTTGATTTTTGAATTTGCTCGATTTTTTTGTTTTACTGTATCGGTTTTCTAGTTTTTTCGAAAACCGACCAAACCGATGCCGACTGGTTTTCGAGACCAAATCGGTTTCTGAAACCTTAATCATGATTAAACAAGCACAAATATAAATACAAGTCAAAACATGGTGCCCGACATGTTTACCTGCCCTAAAGGCCTAAGCGAGCACACAGCAGAGCGCATCTCGAGGTCCTCAACAAGAATCCTCTGGTGGAGGCGATTTTTTTCTTTGTGTGTGCGTGGGGTAGACGAACAAACAAGCTAAGGGCCAAGAAACCAAGCCCGAACAATTTGATCGAAAAAACCAAAAAAATGGAGCTTGTCGTGTTTTGATTATAGATACAGTAAATTTTACGTAGTCACAGAAAGAGTTTGTGCGCTTTTCGTATTTGAATTGTTAGTGTACGAAAGACTCGACGGTTAACCTGATTCGAACCGTCGAGAGCCATAATAACTTACTGCCAGAGGGCGAAAGAGATCAAATCGTATTAACTTAAGAATACGAGTACAATGCGAGAGAGCTTTGGCTCGATCAATATCTCTAGCACGTGTGAGTAAATATGGTTACAGTAAAATACAACTTGTCTAACTTGACTTATCCTGTGTACTACCGTCTTTGGTGCCCTCTTTTATACAGGACCGATTTAGAGTTACATATCGGACCATGGTTACTCGACTGATCCAGGGTTGCCTGGCTTGTCGCCTAGAAATTGAATGACCTCTTGACAAGTGGGGCCACGGTCTTCAGTTGGTATGGTCTTTTGGAGCCCGCTGACGCTTAAAGCAGACGGTCAGTGTCCTCCGTTCGTCATGTTGTCCATCGTGAGAGATAAAAGTTACTTTACCGCTTAGCTTTATCGTCCGATGGACAACTTTACCTCCCGTTGGATTGCTTTACGTGCTTCTGCAATGCTTTGCTGCTCTGGTCTGGCTGCTTTACTGTTTTGTATTGTTGTACGTCATCAAGAATCTCTGTGTCTACTAGGCGTGGCCGTTGGAGCGGTGGCCGACCTTCGGGCGGGCGGCCAGGCTTTGTCGTCGTCCAATCCCATCCTTCGGGAGTTGGGACGGTGAACCGTAGTTTATAAGTAGATCTTTACGTAGAGATCGAGTCCGTAAATATCCGAACACGTACTTATCCCGACAGAGCTGGTTTGAACAGTTTTGTGAACCTCGCTCTCGTGGGTAACACGCTCTTTGCAATGCGAAACACCGAGGCGGTGCTGCAGTGAGCGTGGCATGGCAGTGTGGTTCACGGCAGAGGGGGGAAAAAGCTGTCTGTAGAAGATGATGGGGGACCCTGGCGGGCCGCTTTTACTTTTGGCGCTGCCAACTTCTGGGCCGCCAAAATTCCGTAGAGAGAGAGGGAAAAAAAACTCAATACTACTTTGCATGGGATGCAGGAGAGAGGAGAGAGAGTCCGTCCGTCGCTTTTCAATTTACCTCTCCCTGCCCTAGTTAAAACAGCAATTAGAGAGAGACAGGTAGAGGAGAGAAGAGAGAGGAAGCCAAACCAAGCTAAGGCTAGCCCTCGGCCGGGGCGGTCTCGGTTTCTCTCCCCAGCGTAGGAGAAAGACCAAGAAGCGATCAAAAAGAGACCGGCCGGGTAGCAGCTAAAAAGTCCTAGCTATAGCCGCCAAGCCAAGCCGAGCTCCACAGACAGACAGGGGAGGAAGAAGAAGAAGTAGAGCAGAGTTTTTACCAGCAAGCTAGCTAAGCTTGCGAGAGAGGCAGAGGCCGGGAAATGGTGGGCTCCGGCGCGGCAGGTGGCGGAGCGGATCACGCGCGGAGCAAAGAGGCCGCGGGGATGATGGCGCTGCACGAGGCGCTCCGCAACGTCTGCCTCAACTCGGAGTGGACGTACTCCGTCTTCTGGACCATCCGTCCTCGCCCGTATGTTGCTGTACCTCTTGCTCTTCTCTTCCTATCCCCTCCTCCCCGGCCAATCTTTTCTTCACCTCTCTTTCTATTTCTGTCCCTGCGCCCGTGCAAACGTATTATCATCAGAGCAAGTCGATCACACCGCGTGGTTTCTTGTTGATGCTTCTTCAGGCGGTGCCGCGGCGGCAACGGGTGCAAGGTCGGCGACGACAACGGCAGCCTGTGAGCGCTCAGCTCCTTCTGTCCTCATTCACTCGCACGCAGCTGTTCGATCGATTAACTTCTCTGCTGCTCGCTTAACTTGCCATGCATCTGCTTGAATATGACCAACCAGGATGCTGATGTGGGAGGACGGGTTCTGCCGGCCGCGCGTGGCGGAGTGCCTGGACGACATCGACGGCGAGGACCCGGTGCGGAAGGCCTTCAGCAAGATGTCCATCCAGCTCTACAACTACGGAGAAGGGTGGGTAGGTGCAGTCCAGTCGTGTGCAATTTTCCCCCCCGCTCGCCGTAGCTGCTAGTAGCTCGTAGGAGTAGCTTCCCTGACCGCGGTGGCCAGCATGACAGGACCACCAGCCGGCCGGCCTGCCTCCTCTAATTAGCCCGGCAAATTCGCGCGCCCCCGCGTCCGCGCTGCTCCCTGCTCTCCGATTAGGACTTGGTGATCCTGTGCCTTGACGGCGACTGAGGCTAGAGCTCCTTCATTAGTGGCGCAGTCGCAGTCGCAGCTTAATTGATTTGGACGGAGGTGAGAGAGAGAGAAAAGGGGTGCCCGGCGGATGGGACGGGTGCGTGCGCTTTCATCCTTTTTCACTTTGTTCTACCTTACCACGCAGTCCACAGAGCTTTTCAGTTTTTATTAATCTGTCGCGGTGATTTCAGCTTAAGCTTTGGGGTTTGGTTTGGAGTCGTTTTCAACAACGTCGAGGGATGGATGGAGCGGCTAGCTAGCTTAGCACGCGTGGAGTAGACGGTAATGATGCCGCGGTGTAGGTGGGGCTAAGGAAATGGTGGCTAGGTTAACTTGACAGCCATTTTAATTTTCAAGTCCTGGCTCTGCTGCTGCCTTTGGGGAACGGGCGCTGTCACGTGCGCACGTTCGTCGGGGGTGGGGCGGTGCCTCGTGAGGCATAAACAATCGCTGCGCGTCAGTAGGTTAATCGGTGGATCAGCTAGCCGCTATTAACAAAATCGCAATTAGGGTACGGCACACACACCATCACCGAGCGCCAGCAGATGCTCCTCGAACACGACCAGAACCGCGAGGCATGGGTGCTGTAGCAAGTCGTAGTACAGGATTATACTGTTTCTAGTATACTGATCTTGAACTGAACGTTACCGATACAGTAATTTGCTTTCGAGCATGCATGATACTAATGAAACGATGGATGTGCTAAGTTGATGTGATTTGCCCCTCTCCTCGTGCAGGCTGATGGGAAAGGTGGCCTCCGATAAATGTCACAAATGGGTCTTCAAGGAACCTTCTGAATGCGAGCCCAACATCTCCAACTACTGGCAGAGCTCTTTTGATGCCGTATGCACAATCCTTCATCATCCGCCTCTTCTTTCTCTTTCTGCAGTCTCTCCAGTCTCTGCCACCCCTCCCGCTTTGGAGGACTTCGCTCGTCAGTATGCACGACAACGGTTATCATCACTCCGTTGTTCCTGGACACAACCCGCTCCATCCACCGTCAGTTTACCCGTACTCGCTGGTCGCTGCCATGGCATGGCGAGCGTGCTGACGGATGGGCACGGGTTACCGCGGTCCGCCGCGTGGTAGATCTAGGGTTTTTTACGCTGCGCGTGCCATGCGGCCGGCAAAGATACTCCTAGAAAACGAAGGATAGGGACACCACCACGCACATCCCCGCGGAGCTCTCACTCTCAGCAGGCCCCAAAAGAAGAGAAGAAGAATTGGATGCTCGATCGCATCCGTCGTCTGTCACCCAGTCGAATTAACGCCACGATCACAATGATCTTTATTCCTGTTGTGAATGAACTCACCCCAGTTCCTTCTCGGCTTTTTTTGTGGTTTGGCTTTTGCAGCTTCCTCCGGAATGGACTGATCAGTTCGCTTCAGGCATACAGGCATGTCCCAGTTCCACGGCTTCTGTTTTTGAACGCCCCTTTTATGTTCTTGGTAGGGACTAGTTATCTGCAGGATTGATAAATGTGGCGATGAGTTGCTGTCTTTTCCCCGTGCAGACCATAGCGGTGATTCAAGCCGGGCATGGCCTCCTGCAGCTGGGCTCGTGCAAGATAGTGAGTGCCAACTGAACGCCCTCCTGTTTGTTTGTACTCCTTGACTTTCGTTTGTCGTTTTGGCCGATCGACGTGGACGTTCCAGCGTTTCACGGAAGCGTACTGTGCACCAAGTGTGACACTACTGTGCGTGTGCGCAGATACCCGAGGACCTGCACTTCGTCCTGCGGATGCGACACATGTTCGAGTCACTGGGCTACCAGTCGGGCTTCTTCCTCTCACAGCTCTTCTCGTCCTCGCGGGGCACGTCGCCGTCGCCGGCGTCGTTCCCTCTCAAACAGCAGCAGCAGCCACCGCCCGCGCGGCCGCCGCCGCAGCTCTTCAACTGGCCGGGACAGCCCCATCAGTTGCCACCCACGGCAGCGTCGCCGCTCTTCCCGCCCGGACCGGGCGCGTTCCACCCGTCCGGGAGGCCAATGCCGGCGCCGTTCCACGGTAAGGACGTCGACGGCCACCACATGTTCCACCTCCCGCCGACGCACCACGGCAGTAAGCCACCACACATGGACGAGCAGCAGCAGATGGGACCCGGTGGGGAAGCGGCGCCGGACGGGGGCCTCAAGTGGCCCAACGGGCTGTCGTTCTCCGCCGCGCTCACTGGCCGCGCGGACGACGCGAAGCTTCTGTTCGGCGGGAACGGCGCCGGCGGCGGAGCGGAGCACGACGGGAATACGGCGGCGCCGGACGCGCAGGCGGCCGAGCACGGCGGGGCCGACAACGTGGAGGAGTACCTCAGCCTGGAGAGCCACTCGAACAAGGCGCGGAGGGTGGAGAACGCACAGAGCAACAAGTTCAAGAGGAGCTTCACGTTGCCCGCGCGGATGAGCTCGTCCGCGGCCACGTCCCCGGCCGTGTCGGCCTCGACGGCGCCGGCGCCCCCGCATCAGCAGCAGCAGCAAGGGATGGAGTACGGCCGAGGAACGCACGAGAGCGGCGTCTACACGGACTTCATGGAGACGTTCTTGGAGTAGTCCGATCCGTCTTACGTTCGTGGCGCCGCACAATGGCAGCAGCAGCAGCTAGTGTACGGACTTAATTTTCATGTTTTTTCGTCCCCTATTTTGTTTCTTTTTTCTTCTCCCAAGCTATGTTCATGGTTTGGAATTGGCACCTGTTTAATTAGATATTTTTGTATTCCTAGCTCCTTCCTTCTTCTGGCTGTAGTAGCTACTCCTACCAATAGTGCAAAAACTCTAATATGGATACTTACATGCATGCATGCAAAGAAACCAAAGAAGGGCATGAGTTTGCTTCCATGATGGCTAGCAGGATATATGATGGTGATTTGCACAATGATCTGCAACACCAAATAATGTGCTCTTTTTGGTCCAAAAAATCAGCTTGGACACAACACGGTTGGCCACTTGTTGCTCTCGCCGAAATTTTGCACCGGTATCTCTCTCGTTCCAGCTACATGCACAGGAGTAACAATGTGACAGGGCATTTCCATTCAAACCAACACGTTTATGTTGAGAACTGACTGTATGTGGGTATAACTCCATACCTCACGTTGATGTTGATATAACTGACTGTTTCTGTTTTAAGATAAATTGGTTATAGTGAGTTAGTTTATATTTGAACTAACCGATGTCAATTAGTATAGTGTGACGAAATCTTTAATTGCATGCGTGAATTAATCATGACAAACTCATATTTTCTATGGCTGGATGCAATAGGAATTGTACATTGATACGTACTTCTTCTGTTTTAAAATTGTTCATGTCAGTTTAAATTTGAACTAATCGATGATGATAACAATTTTAAATTATGGCCTGCTAAGCTCTGAAATGATTAGAGTTGGGAGTGCGCAAAGAACCGGACACATAGTTTCTGAAAGGAAACTAAAAAGCGATGGAAGAATGCATGCTCTCTGCACGCGACAGAGTGCGCGAAGCGAAACACTGGAACGCATGCATGCTCTCTGCACGCGACAGAGTGCGCGAAGCGAAACACTGGAACGCATGCCTCGTTTCAGACTTTCAGTTTGCATGCATGGCAGTCGGGTTGGTCTCGCACAGCTTTCTTCCTCGGTGAGATGAGCACATCGGGGACGGTACTAGGTCCAAGAGCAGTTTAGGAATTAGCAGCATAAGTATCCTGTGCAAACATCGTAATGACAGTCTGTCTATAGGTTAGTTATATCTGGTCATATTTCTTTACTTACGGTAGGTCAACTAATTGTCGATGGTGCAAGAGAAAATTTCTAGTTCATTTTTGTTTGGTTTAATAGACAAAAGAGCAACTTATACTAAGTACTTCCTCCAGTTTTAAAATATTGACAACATTGACTTTTTATACCAATTTTTACTATTCCTCTTAATTAAAAAATTTGTTTAAACGTATAAAATTTTATTATTATTTGCTTTATCATTGATGGAATTTAAATCACGGTTAAAAATTTTGCACATTAAAATAAATTTTTTGAATAAGACGAATGGTAAAAGTTGATGTTCAAATTCAACAGCGTCAATAATTTAAAACTAGAGAGAGTAATAAAAAGCAACAATAAAGCAGGAATGGGTACTGAATTTGGACCTAACCAGTCAAACTTGAGTTTGATTTGATATAAAACATTTAAATTGATCACAACAACACGTTGTAGTCAGACATGATACAAAACCTTTTTCTTCTGAGATCAAATATGCCTCCTTAAATTTGTAAAATTAAACAGCAGGGTTATTGTCGGCCAGCTAACTTCGTATTGGGCTCTCAAGTTTCAGCCAGCCTTGTTGGTTCGGACTGGGCTTATGGTCAAGCAGGAAGCCTATCACAATGGCCCATTTGTATCTATCGACTCAAAACGGTACGTGTTCTGACACTGTCCCCTGGGCCCGCACGGAGCCAACACTGCCACCCGTCAACCGTGCGGCCGCGGGCCAAGATGCCTCGAACCCAGAAAGATAAGCAGCTGCCCGCCGTTGCAGAATGGCGCTGCTCTCGCCACCGCTCCCTCCTCTGCTCTCGCCAGCTCGCCAACCGGCCGCCGCGTCCCCACTCCTCGCCGCCTCGGCGTCAAATACCGCTACCCTTTTTCTCTACCCCCCCCGTCACCGTCGCCGCGGCTCCCTCTTCCGCTCCGGCTGGCCTCTTCGCCGGCGCCGCTGGTGCGTCGCCTCGTCCGTTGAACAGGAGGACGCTGGGGGCACTGAAACCACCGTAGCGCCCAAGGGCGAACCGGGGCCGCCGGTTTCCTCCGTTGCGGGGGATGCGGACTACGGCGTTCTTTCTGCCGAGCAGGCGGAGGCGAGCCCCGAGGACCTGGAGAGCATTCGCGAAATCAAAAGGGTCCGTTACTTCTAAACTTCCCTGGGGATTTTCACATTTTTGGATGAGTTCGTAGTTCGTACTGACATGGTTTCAATTTGGTTGCGCGGCTAGGTACTGGAGTTGCTGCAGAAGAACAGGGACATGACATTTGGCGAGGTAATCGAGCTGCTATGCTGCTTGATTAGTGGCGTCACTGACACTAATTCCTTTTTCTGAAACGAGGGAACACCCCACTTCCATTCCATTACGAAACGGAGATCAACGTGTTTTTTCATCATCAATCAGATAGTAACATAAGAGGAGGGCGGGGAAATAAAATTTAGTTTTGCCTGCCCGCACCCCTGATTATCACAATAGGTCTCTAGATGGATAATCAGGGGTGCAGGCCGGTCTATACTCCATACCACCAACAGTCTACAGCTAGGAAATATTTACAAAAGTTGCCATCAAAAGCTAACACAATCTACCAGCGTCGCATTACGCAAGGTTAATTAATTTGCTGCAGGGACCTTGTCCCTCCAGTTCTCTTAAAAAAATGCAAGCACTCAAACCTTAGGCTTTATTCTGCTGATAATCGCTTCTTCCTTAGCTGGATCCTCTTACTCACTGGCACTAAGGCTCGGTTTGGCTGGAAGAATCGGTTTTGATTCTTACGTGAATCAGTAGAAACGGAGCCAAAGGGCTAAAAACCGAATCGTTTCGCCAGAGAATCCTATCGAAACGATTTGGGATTTTGACTACCGGCGTTGAAACGGCCAAAAAGGTGTTTCGCCTGTGAAACGGTGGGCGCCGTTCCAAACTTAAAAAAAACTTCAGAAATATTAGGAATATTTTCAGTTTTGAAATTTTTTTGAACGGTTAATTTTCAGGAATTTTAAAAAGTTCTCTTAAATTTCCAAAAGTTCCCAAAGTTGTTCCAATCCTCCTCATTTTGCTGAATCACTAAAATTTGCCAAACAGTTTCTGAAGTGATTCTGTTTCTAACTAGAAACGTTTCTACACTAAAACTGAAATGTTTCTGATTCTTCAGAGAATCGGAACCCTACCAAACGCACCCTAAGTTACTTTGGCTGCTGTCATATTATTAGATTAACATCACACCTTAATAATGGTAGACACATACAAGTAGGCTGTGGAGCAATTCTGGATCAGTTATAAGATTGGAATAGCTGAATAGGCATGCAGCTAGCTTAGCTGCATTCTGAGTGGCCTAACCAATGCTGGTCTACTGGGCTTTTCCAGAACAACTGCCACCGTTTGTAATACCTGCACTCTTTTCTGTACTTTCTGAGCAATACATGTTCCTATTTGCCAATGACAGGTTAAGTTGACTATAATGATTGAGGACCCTAGAGATATTGAAAGGAAGAGAACACTTGGGATAGAGGATCCTGATGAAATTACCAGGGATGATTTAGCTGATGCTTTGGTTGAGGTACATCACATTTCCTAGTAAATATGGAGTCTCTTGAAAGTTAACTATAGTTTATGAACGTAGTGGCTTGGTTACTGGCATCCTCATCCATTAATCTACCAAACCCATGCTATGCTTGAGTAAATCAACAAAATAAAATACTACTTGCATACTGCAATATAGCTAGTATTTACTCCCTATATCTTAGTGCGAGTCTAGAAGGTGTAGTATACCCTTTCCTTGTGTCATCATGCAATAGAAAGCAAACAAAGTTTTTCAGGCCTCATAATTCTAGTTTTACAGGCTCCCAGCATAGAAAGTAAACACAGTTTTTCACCTTCATGCTGCTGTCAGCCTGTCACACAGATGTGGGAAGTTCACACATGAACTTCATTTGTACCTGTTGCTCATTGATAATAGTATGATTAATATTTGTTGCAAGTATGTAAATCACTATCACTAGATCCCTGCCTGCATATAGGTTAATGAAGGCCGGATTCCAGAGAACCGTGTTGCTCTTCAGTTGCTTGCCAAGGAGATGGCAGAATGGCCTGATCTCGAGGTAAGTTCATGACTTCAGTTTTCTTTCTGAATCTAGGATGGTTGCATCTAAATACTTCATGTTTCTTGGGTGCTACATTCTTTTTTCGTTTTGTTATTGCTGAAATTTTTTAATAGAGCTGCCTTTTGAAATTGAAATTATTTGAAATCTGAGTGAAGGTAGAAGCCCCTAAAAAGAAAGGCAAACCTGGAAAATCTGTGTATGCAAAGGCCACCGATACTGGCATTGATCCTGAGGTAGCTGCTAAAAGACTTAACATTGATTGGGACTCTGCTGCCGACATAGATGGTGAGGAGGACGAGGATGAAACTGAAGTGCCATCAGCAGTGGTAAGTTGTTTTTTAATATACATTTTTATTGAAAACAATTGGATAATTTTCAACAAAAATGCTTATGCCTTGATGTTCTTTATTGCTCGCTTCAACTGTGTATGATTTTCATCTTGTCCTGCAGGGATATGGCGCTCTGTATTTGTTGACGGCTTTTCCTGTTATCATTGGAATCTCCGTTGTGCTAATTCTTTTCTACAATTCCCTACAGTAGTTTCTGACCCTCCCTCCTTGAGCGGGATGCGACCTTTTTGTAAATCTGTATAATGGGGCCAATTGATCAGTATTTTTATCTCTTTTAATCCGAGTTTTTAATTAAAAAATGAGCAGGAGAGCTGCCGTTCGTTAAGAAATACCTACAATCTTTTTCATTGTTGAAAACATTTTGATGTAGCTATTATTGTGACGATAGGTCAGATTGTTGCGCTAAGGAATTGCAAATTGTAAGAGGCCTTAACGACAGGCCCTTTCTCCGTATGAAAACTAAATTTAATCGCTATGCCTTATTTGTTGCATTATTTGAAACTCGTTTATTTCTGAATTCAATTAAACCCTTCATTTTCATTGACAGAATAACACTGCTTGATGCCGTTTGGGGGACATTTTCTTATCGCATTTTCCTTCACAAACCTGCGTATCAGTGGGAAAATAGTAGTCATGCCACTTACTAGTGCTAGCAGGTATGACCACTGTTTTCCAATGGCACAGCTGACCACAATTTCGTAGAGCGAAATTCAGACTCGTTGGACCCAAGCTTGCAGATTTGATAAAGTAGTCCCTTCCTTAAATCGATATTTCTGTTGACTTTAAAATTATTTGTGATCATTCATCTTCTTTAAAATAGTACAGGGCTTCAATGCTCGCGTTGCCATAGCCTGTTGTTCTACACCGGCTATGGGAGGGGTCCATTCATCCCAGGACTTGTGCAGCGAACTGATGGTGAATCCAAAGAGCAAAGCCGCATCACTCACTGGGCCGTTTAGGAGAACTCCAGACATGGACCAGCCTAGCTGCAGAACGTTGCCGCCTCGCCGTCGCCCTGGGCGCCCTGCACCAACAGCCATTCTTGGGGCTGTGCGATGCACCAACCTGGCATTGGCATGCGCACCCACTTCATCCATCCATCGGTCCATCCCCCACGCGGCAGGCACGACGGCCGGCCGGCGTCCCGGACGGGCCAACCGCTGTACAAATTGACGCCGTATCCTCTCCAACCCAACATCCAGCCAGCACGGCAGCATCGACGCAGCCCGAAACCTGGAACGGTCACGGTGGCAGCGAGTGGGGCGCCCGGCGCTTTCCTGCGAGGTTGGCGTCGGAATAATGCGCGCGCTGGGGCTGCCTGCACATGCCGTGTCTCCTCAGCGTCGCCCGCCGGGCTCCGCCAAACTGAGTTCGTTACTGGGGTTGACGCGCCCTTGATCGTTCCGGGTTTCCGTTTCATCTGTTGTATTGGGAGCACTGCACTTGTCCAGTGCAACGGTCGCTCGCCCAGGCCCGCCCGGCCGGGCGTTTGGCGACGCGAAGCTCTGGCATGCATACGGTCGTCTGCCCAGCCGGGGCATGCCATGTCTGTTGCTTAGCGCCATCCAAGGACCAAAAGCTTTGTCGTGCTGATGGAATGGTGATTCACACCCGCCTCCAGCCAAAGCGCCACGGGCGGGGCGGGGGCTTTATCCGGCGGGCATGTGCGTGCGCTCGTCGTATCGCGACAAGTCGACAAGCGAGGCGATCACGCAGTACCTACATGAGCGAGAGAAGGTGAAGCAACGGCGACCAACCGACGCACGTACGAACGCCTCCATGGACAACGAGACACTTCAATGATGCGATGCGATGCGCCTGGAAGTTATGGGAACCGACGGGCCGCCGTGCGTTAAACGGGCGAGACGGGTCGGTTCCGAACGAATCATCGGTAGCTCGACGGAAACGTACCGGAAAGCGAAGCGGATTGCGCGAGATTCCTTCGCCAGCTCGAAAGAGGGCCGGGAGAACGTGGGCAGGGTCGGCGGCGTCGCGATGGACGAAACGGGAAAGTGAAAGATGAACGGCTTCTTCAACCTCCCAAGCAAGCGCAGATGCATACGCTGATACGCATCGCACGGCCAGCAGAGAGCAGACAGAGCCAGCGTCTTCACCTGTGACCTGTCCCTATCTCAGAGGCGGAGCCAGCAAAAAATGACACTGAAATCACTACATAATTTTTAAAAAAATTATTATAAAATAAAATATAGATATTAGTGAATTTTGCACACAGTCATCGATGTTCTGTGACCTCAATCGAACAATGACAGCTACGCCACTGCCCTACTCACTGCCCTACTCACCGGCCTCTTCCTCTCCCTTTCCCTTCCCCGCGCCGCGCCGCGCTTATATATACCGCCCCGCATTACTCGCTTCCTTCTCACCTCACCTCATCCGGCCATCTCCACGCACCCAACCCCTGCGAAAACCGCATCCCACTCGAGAACCAACCAGCTAACAGCTGCAGGGACCAGGCAGGCAGGATGTGCAACTCCAACGTCAAGTCCGCGGGCGTCGCCCAGATCGACGGCCGCGCGGTGCTGCAGCCGGCGGGCAACCGCGTCGCGGCGGCGCCGGACGGTGCGCGCCACCTCAAGAAGTCCCTGCAGAAGTCGCTCTCCATGCCGGCCTACTCCTACGACAACGCGGCCGCGGCGACTACCACCACCACCACCTTCGCGGCCCCGCAGCCCGCCCGCGCGGCGGCTGCTGCGTCTCCTCTGCCGCCCACGCGGGCGACAAAGGCGGTGGGCGCTGCCAAGGCAGCGACCGTATTTACAGCGGCGGCCGAGAGGAGCCGGACGACGACGAAGGCGTCCAGGAAGCCCGGCGCCGTGCTGCCGGTGGCGACGTTCGCGGCGCTGGACGCGTTCGAGCCCGCCGGGAGCATCGCG
>BCLF01000040.1:1085795-1105894 GCA_001602275.1 Zoysia japonica
CGCGAGCACGCCGCGCTGGCGCAGGCGCAGCGCAAGCAGCGGATCGCGCACTACGGCCGCGCCGCGTCGTTCTCCCGCGTCGAGGGGAGGGTCGTCGGCGCGACCGCCACGGCGGCGCCCGAACCGCTCGCCCCCTCGCCTACCGGGCACGACGAGAAGCGGTGCAGCTTCATCACGCCCTACTCAGGTAAGCAGATACCGTTGTATTGACTGATGAACCGGGGAAAAAATCGTTGCTTCTTGACGGTGAGAGTGACTGACTGACGTGCTCTGTTCCGCCGCGGCGTGCAGACCCCCTATATGTCGCGTACCACGACGAGGAGTGGGGAGTGCCCGTGCACGATCACGAGTAAGCCACTACCGTCCCTCGCTTCCAGCGCAAGCAATTTCATTGTTCACGTCATGTCGCCTAGCAGCCGTAGTAACAGTTCTCGTCACATTTGGTGGCGGCTCTGAAATGATAGGTTGCTATTCGAGATGCTCACGTTGTCCGGCGTCCAAGTGGGGGCAGACTGGGCTTCCATCATCAGGAAAAGACACGTCTACAGGTTCGGAACAGAGCAGCTCGTGCCCTACATATAGGAGCCTGTTAGTACTCCAATGCTGTCGAAGTATTCATCGAAATTATTTAAGTACCTGGGCTCTGGACGCTGAACAGGCAGGCATTCTCCGGCTTCAACGTGGACGCCGTCGCCACGTACACGGAGAAGCAGATGGCGTCGCTGAGCGCGGACTTCGGGCTGGATTTGGGCACCGTCAGAGGAGTCGTCAACAACGCCTGCCGGATTCTCGAGGTACCGTCAACAAATCGTTCACGATTATCCATGCATTTTCACTTCTACTAGTAGCTACTGCAGTTCGTTTCTGTATGCCTGTTCCCCAATTGGTGCCAGGCAGCGAGTTCAGGATTACTATGCCCAAACTAGAACTGAATTGTGATGTTTGTAGCAGTTCGTTAATTAGGTAGCTCTTTGATCGGTTGGGCCTGATAAGATAATTTCAGACTCGAGTCGTGCCACCACCTCGCAACAGAAACTTAACGACAGAGGGAGGGAGGCGGTCAGTGAATGAAAGTGGCCTCCAAATGAAGATCAGTGAGTGATAAGTGAAAGCGAAGCCTACCAGAATCCCAGCAGCTTACGCTCCCTTTAATTGGGACCACTTTGCGGACGCAAATAAGGCTCCGTTCGGATGAGATTTTTTGGGCAGGCTGCTGCTGCACCGTTGTACTAGTAGAAGCATTGATTATTACTGTACAAGCTATTGGCTATAGGAATTAGCGCAGTAAAAAAAATGCCACAGCCCAGCTGTACCGAACGCACCCTTGGCCGCCACAGCCACAAAGAGCGAACCAACCGAGAAATCAGTCAAAAGTTTCCAAAACGGGACTGTTAAGACACGGTACCCGTTCTAACCACCAAATCAACTACAGCCTCAAATACGTACGTAGGAGTATACCGGTAGCTGCTGCCACCAACTGAGGAATCAGTCGAGTACACCGACCACGCATCTACCTGCCACGAGTTGTTATACACTATCTACTCCATAGCGCAAGTTAGCAAGTAGGAAGTAGTATAGCGTACGCGTGCCGGGGAAGGAAGAACATCTAACCTTGACGCCGAGGATCTGATTGCGTGCAGGTGCGTCGTGACCTGGGTTCGCTGGACAGGTACGTGTGGGCGTTCGTGAACAGGAAGCCGCTGTCGCCGGGCTACAAGTACAGCCGCAAGCTCCCGGTGAAGACGTCCAAGTCGGAGTCCATCAGCAAGGACATGGTGCGGCGCGGGTTCCGCTTCGTCGGCCCCACCGTCGTCCACTCCTTCATGCAGGCCGTCGGCCTCACCAACGACCACCTCGTCTCGTGCCCGCGCCACCGCGTCTGCGCCGCCGCTGCCGCGGGGCGCGGAAACTGACGACAACGCTGACGGTATACGACGACGTTCGAATGGAAGCGGAGTGTTGATTCGCCGCCTCTACGCTGTGTGTGTGCTTGTGTAGATTAGCCATTACCGTCCCTGATTAGCCGAGTATCGAGCTTGGTTGTTGCTAACTGCCAAATAGTTGGGTAGTCGTGTGTATCATCACTCCAGCTTGGTGTATGTATGGAGTATGTATCTATAGTCCATTGGTTCTGTTTGTGACGAGGTGTTGATATAGGTGCTTGCATGCATGAGGTATGCTACTTGCACGACCTTTTTCTTTGTTCTTGAGGCTCAACAACAAGAGATTGCGATGGAAGTTGTGATCGTTAGGAGGGAAGGGAGCCCGGTCGTGTGGGCTACCAGCATGTGGCCTGATTAAAAGTTGAGATACCAGCAGGCCATGTGCTGCGGCCGGCAAGCGCATGTGAAGGAGAAGAGAAGGACCAGACACGGAGAGCGAGAAGGAAAGGCCCGCGCCCGCCCGCCGCTTTGCCGGCGAACGGGAGGACGGACGGACCCATGCCACCGCACCGCGCACCTCTCCGCCCGGCCATCCAGCCATCTACTGTGTCGCTCTTGCTCCGGGTTCTGCTGTGCTATAACAGGGTCGCTGTGTTCGATCCTTCGCGTCGTCTGCGGCTCTGCGCGATCTCCTGTCTCCCCCTTTGATGCGCGCGCGTACTCAAGCTGTGTCCGTTCGGTGCGGGGAGCGCGTCTCCGCGAGAATCTTTGCATGTGCCCGGCTTCCTCTGCCTGCTGAGGAGTGCTAGGTTCTTTGCGTGTCTGCGCCGCACAACCGGTTAGTCGCGGCTGCAGCTTTGGCTGTGCGGTTCCCGCGTCGATGCCGCGCGCCGTTGCTGCTAGACTGCTAGTTCCATCGGTTGGTGGTGGATTGCATGTTGAGACAGTTTGCAGGGGATTGCTTGATGTCTGGAAAAGAACTGAACTGCCGTGGGTGAGGTGATCTGGAATGCCCTTTGGTTCGCCTCTGCAGGATTAACTCCTCGCTTTTGAAGGAAGGGCCACCATGGCACTGGCACTGGGTGGTTCGGTTCAGCTGATCAACTCTTTACTTCGATTGTAACTGTTTTATTTATTATATTTGTGGTGATTTCCATAATCTACTGGATGTTTCCCAGAAAACAGAGTACTAGTTTTTAAGTAACGGTTTTTTGAACCATGATCCGTAACTAGAGGTGTTAAAAGGCTTGACCCGTGGATCTTTTCACAAATTATTTTTATTTTTATTAAATTTTAGTTCAAAAACGAATAAAATTTCGATCTAATTCGGTCCTTACAATTTTTAGTTTATTTTCTTCTGCCCGTTTTCACCCTTATCTGTACCTGCCAATGTTATTGTAACTACAACAAAAACTCTATTTATATGAGCCATTGTTGTTTGAATTGGGTAAAATATGTTTCGGAGGTTTAACTGCCTATGCTACTGCTACAGTAGCTACAATGACATACTCCCTCCGTATTTTAAGTTGTGATTCAAATAACTGTAATGATAAATCAAATTATATCAAAATATGTGAGATTTATCAAATTCTTTAATAAAACGAGAGGTTAAAGTTAAATTTAAAAGTCAATAGCGACATAGCCTCAGCTGCACCGAAGGAGCCATTAGTTTTTGTGATTAGAAGTATAGAGTTTAGGAAAGAATACTTTTTAGTCCGATGATTTTAAGTGACGTTTGGATTTATGGATTTGCCATCGAGATAGGGAAAAGGAAATAGAAGTAGAAGATCGAGACCACTTATTTCTTTATCTCATTAAATCTCAACTGTTTATTTAGTTTCCATTTCCAATCCCATCTTTTATTTCTCATTAGCCCAAACGCCACCTTAGAAAGAAGCTTTGTGATAGAAGCCCGGTGGCAGTGGTAGCGGTTCGTGGACGGGATGGCAAAGGGGAGGGGTGGTGTCACTGGCAATAGTGGCAGAGGATGACGATTGGGCGGAGTCTAGGTGGGGGAGAGGATGACAACAACGGCAACAGGAGGCAGGCAGATGGGGAGGCGGCCAAGGCAAAATGAGAAGGGAACATAACCTTTGGAGTAAATTTTATAAAACTATATGTATTTTAACAATATTATCATAAAGCTACAGATTCAAGTTATAATTTAAGAAAACTACAGATTTTATATTTAATTTATCATAAAACTACAGATTTTTATATTTACCTTATCATAAAATTATAGATTTTATATCTATTTTAGCAAAAAAAACTACAGATGTAATACAATATTTCTGAAATTTACTGTAGCAAATCTATAATTTTTTGAAACTATAAGTTAAATCTGTATTTTGTGATAATATTGTTAAAATAACTGTAAATTTGTGAAGTTTACTCTTACCTTTGGGAAGTTGAAGAAACATCATGCACTTCTGATGGAGCACTAAAAGATAGTAATGAGAAATACTCGAGGGTTGTACTATTGTGTAAACAGATCTAACATGAAACGCACTCAATTTTGTTGATCGATTCACCATTCTTAATAAATTTGTTGAACAAAATGGAGAGGAGGGTTGATCTATTCCTTTCTAATAAACAAAGAGAATGGTCTCTCCATTTTAGAATTATTGTTACTGATTAATTTAAATTTCAACTGAACAATGACAATAATTTTAAAGTAGAAGGAGTATTGTTTTTAATCATCACACGATACATCAAGCTAAGTTGTGTTTGCGTATAATATAAACAACTTTTGGAGCTAACACCGCACTATCACAGACCTGCATCGCCGACGCGCGGACGAGTGACGAGAGCCACGTCGCCGGCATCGAGTGGACGCGGCGAATTATTGCCACGCTGCACGCTCCGACGCACCAATCCCGAGCCCCCACTCGTCAGTAAGATCGAGAACTGGAAGGGCCAATCGACATCGACACGACGCGCCACCAAAACGCTCGCCCCCTTTTCGCCGACGAATTCTCCTCCTCCTCCGCGCTCCCTCACCACCGGCGGCGACCAGCCAGGCGAGATCCAGGCCGGCGCGATGGGCCGCAAGCACGCGCTCCTGGTGGGCATCAACTACACGGGCACCAAGGCCGAGCTCAAGGGCTGCCACAACGACGTCGACCGCATGCACCGCTGCCTCGTCGACCGCTTCGGCTTCGACGAGGACGACATCCGCATCCTCGTCGACGCCAATCCATCCGCGCCGCAGCCCACGGGCGCCAACATCCGCCGCGCGCTCGCGCGGCTCGTCGCGGACGCCCGCCCCGGGGACTTCCTCTTCTTCCACTACAGCGGCCACGGCACGCGGCTCCCCGCCGAGACCGGGCAGCACGACGACACCGGGTACGATGAGTGCATCGTCCCCTGCGACATGAACCTGATCACAGGTGAGTGCGACCGCGAATTGACCTCATGCGGCGCTTCCGATTTCCTTTTTTGGCTAAAGTGATCTGGAAATGTAGCAGTAACAATTAATCTGGTCCCTTGAGATGTAAATCCAAGCGTGGGAAAGAAAGGTCAACGCCTTAGCGATGTTGATCTGCTCGTAGATTCGATTGTGAAAGAGTGAATCTTGTTTTAAAGAAAAGGAAAATAGTGGGAATTCCAATACATTTTGTTTTGGTAACCTTAGATTTGGATGGAAGCTTGCGCTTAGATTGATGATTCGGGGCCAGGTTTTATAATATCTGTAGGCTTGTAGCTCCGTTGAATTTCTTATAGTCCTGGGACTCTGTTGAGATGCTGAAACTACGAATAGAAAGATCAGAGTTCTCAAAGATGCATGAATAGGTTTCTTATGAGTTTTTAGTGTGTATAATTCTGTGAATCTAATACAAGGATGCATGATTGTGTTGATAAGCGATGCGCCGGTATCTGATCAAAGCGAATATGCGAGATCCTAATTGTGAAACTCTAATCTTGAAACCTAGTTCCCATTATCCACCAACTTCGCGAAAGCAGTGTCTTTGTAGTTCAAATGAGTTTCCATCCGGAAATGCGCTATCAAATCGCAGAGTTTTAGTTAGTTAACTGAAGATATTGACTCTTTGATTATTCAGTTTCGTAGTGGCAGAACTGAACTTTTCTACTTTGCACAGATGAAACTTCTTGGCCCCACGATTTAGTTTGACGTTTTTCAGCTAGTCTTAGCCTTATCCCTTGCAGAAAGGTTATTGTATTGCAGTTCAGTTGATGATTCTCTCTTAATTTTTTGTGAGCAAGTACTTTTTCAGTCCTTATACCTTGTTTTTAACACTTCGATTCATGAATCACTATTCGATTTTAAACCCTGTACAGAGAGAAAAAAAAATTCTATTGTGAAGAACTAATACTTGTTAGAAAAAAAGGCACTCTTATAAGTCCAAGTTCCTGACTTATTTCCATCTGCAGACCAGGATTTCAAGGAACTTGTGCAGAAGGTCCCCGATGGCTGCCTATTCACCATCGTCTCTGATTCATGCCACAGTGGTGGTCTTCTTGACAGTGCTAAGGAGCAGATAGGTAACAGTACCAGGCAGAATAAGACACAGTCCCGTGAATTTGAAGAGCGACCCGGTTCTGGCTCTGGTTCTGGCTCTGGTTTCCGGTCCTTTCTCAAAGAGACCGTCCGTGACGTGTTCGAATCTGAGGGAATACACATCCCTAGTCGCCATGGCCATGGTCACCACGGAGGTGAGGACCAGGACGAGGCATACACACAGCCAACTGGGCCTGGCCGCATCAAAAACCGCGCCCTACCACTCTCGACATTCATCGAGATGCTCAAGGAACAAACTGGAAAGGATGATATTGATGTGGGTTCAATCCGGATGACGCTGTTCAATGTCTTTGGCGACGACGCCAGTCCAAAGATCAAGAAGTTCATGAAAGTCATGCTGGATAAGTTCAATAAGGGCCAGTCAGGCGAGCAAGGTGGAGGTGGCGGTTTCATGGGCATGGTTGGCGCCCTTGCTCAGGAATTCGTGAAGGCTAAGCTTGAAGGCAACGAGGAAGAAGCTTTTAAGCCAGCGTTAGAGCAAGAGGTTCATAGTGTTGATGAGGTGTATGCCGGGACTAAGGCATGGGCACCTAACAATGGCGTCCTGATAAGTGGGTGCCAGACAAACCAAACATCAGCCGATGCAACCACAGCACAGGGCGTTTCATTTGGCGCACTTAGCAATGCTATCCAGACCATTCTTGCAGACAAGCACGGGCAGGTGACAAACAAGGATCTTGTGATGAAAGCACGTGAGATGCTGGCCAAGCAAGGGTATACTCAGCAGCCTGGGCTTTACTGCAGTGATGAGCAAGTTCATGTGGCTTTCATATGCTGAAAAACTTGCATTGTTACAGCTTATATATTATTCCATCAATTTGCTTTGATCCGTGCACGAGACGTTGAAGTTTTCCTTATTTTTTTGGGGTATGTTACAGTTGTGTATGCTTATCAATGTTGAACTATGTCAATACTGAAACAGCAATGTGCGATTACTCCGTGTCAAAATAACTTTGGGTATGAGTCCGTGCACGAGACGCTGAAGTTTTCCTTATTTTTTTGGGGTATGTTACAGTTGTGTATGTTTATCAATGTTGAACTATGTCAATACTGAAACAGCAATGTGCGTGTATATATATATATACATACACTCTTGTATCAGAAAAAAATTATATTAGGTGTTGGTCTTGTTTGCTTGCCTAATAAAGTTATGTTTTTTCTTTCCTTAGTCAAAATCATCGATTTAAGCTTCTGAATGTTGTAAACCATGTTTTAGATCAACGCAAAGGAGATCAATGGTATGAAAGTCAAACAACTCAAGGTCATGCATTGTGTAGTCGAGGGGAAAGAGTTATCGGCTGGATGACTTGCAACTGCAGATTGCTGCTGCGGAGGTCATGACTCATGAGGAACGAATTTTGGGGGAAAACGAAATAATCACGGACTCCGTATTTCAATTTCGAACTGCAGAACAGGGCAGCATAACATTGGGCAGTCACCGGATACAGAACGTGCAGATTCCACTGCATTTTTTATCTTTCAGAGCTACCCTTTCCCAAAAAGAATCTTCACAGCTACGGAATAGGAGTAGTTGGTATCTCGCGCGGACACAACATTTCTTTTGGACAACAAAATAAGCTGTTGAATAAAGGGATAAGTTTACTTTATCCCTCAATGTTAGCTCACTATTTACACCTCGAACTATTTAACTATAAAACAGAATATTTTACATCTCGAACTATTTAAAACCGTTTAGATAACACTTTAGAGTGGTTTTAAAGATGATTTTACCTGTGTGACAGTACACATGAATAATGACGTGACATTGTATTATTTTTTATCACCTTATTTATTTTGCTCACACTCCCACTTCGTACTAAAGGCACTCTTCATATCTTCTTTATAATATAAACCTGAAGTATGCAGGTTCTCATTCAAGAGACTCAATCAATTAATTTTTCTCAATAAAAAAATGTAAAACATGTCAAAAAACTTATGAATTGTTATCACTGATATTTATTTCTTTTAGTTTAATATAATGTCGATGCGATTTGAGACATTTTAAAATTGTCTTGCCGTATCATTGTCTATGTGAACTGCTACGTAAGCAAAACCACTTTTAAAACCACTTTGGATGATATTTAAATAGTTCGGGGTGTAAAATATTTAGCGTTATAGTTGAGGGAGTGGAGTAGATTAATAACAATAGTAGAAGAGGTGAAGTAGACTTATTCTTGAATAAATAAATTGGCCAAAAGAAGTAAGCTCAAGAACCGGACCTGAAACTCAAACCAAACTCATCTCTTCCATTTTAGTATTTTATTCAACAAGCAGTCAGTACAATAAGAGGGTCACGATCCATCTATACCGAAATGCAACGACAACACCGGCACAGTTCACAGTACCGATCCCGCTGGGGGAGGAGGGCTTGGCGGCAGGGCTTCAGCCCCGGGGCCACCGGGCGGGCAGCAGTCGCGGTGTTCCGCGCAACTACATGCCGGCGGCGACGTATACTCCACGGTGACAGGATCAGCCCTGCTAGCCTGCACCGTCGACACCGTCATCGCCTCGAGAAGGCAGATCTGCGCGACGATGAGAACAAGCACACGCAGGTTGTATGTCTTCATCGTCGTGATCACCAGCTAGCGTCGGCGGGTACTAGCTTGCACCTTCCGTAGTTCCGCGGGCAGCGTTTTAGGATCACAGTGTAGTAGGCTATGATTTGTGAGTAGAATGGAGGGATGTATTGCATTTTACTTCTCAGCCTATGTTTATATTTATAGGGTACGAGAAAGTTGAGGCAAAGCACTTAGCCTATAATATTATAATATCTAATAAAAGATATATTTTAATAGATATGAGCACACAAACAAATATATTCTAACATATATAGCAGTTTATAATATTTAGTTTTCATTCGAATACCTTAGCTGCAGCAGCCGAAGTGGTTGCAGTAGCTATGTATATTGAATTTCGTGCTACTATAAAATGAATGCGGCGCAGCGACAGGCACAACCATCAGTAGTCAACACGAACATGCTCCTTGCCTATAAAATATCCGTACAAAAATAGTAGCATTTAAAGCTGCACCAAACAAATATATTTTAACATATATAACAATCTATAATATCTTCTAGCTATAAAATGCCTCATTCGTCAATAATAGCATTTTAAATTCTATCAAACAAATATACTCTAACACATATAACAATCTATAATATTTAGCATATAAAATACTTTCTCCGTCTAAAAATACAAGTCTAAGTCAATGATACATAGTATCTAGCTAAAAGAAATGCTCTAAAATATATGACCAACCAAAAAATATACTATATATATAGAAGTCTATAATATTTAGAGTCCATTTAAATCTCTTAACTGCAACAGCCGACGCGGCTACAACTGCGCATATTAAGAATGTGTTTAGTTGAGCTGTGAGCTGTGAGCTATGAGCTATGAGAAAGCTAAAAGCCGCTTGGCTTAAAACAGCTGTGAAGCTGTGAAACTGCAAGACAAATATATATAAATATATAGTTTATAATTATATAATTACAGTTATATTACACAACTATAATAATATAATTATATATTAATTATAATTATATTATATAATTATAATTATATATTACTAAAATTACAATTATATTTTTAGTATAATTATATATACATTACATAGTTATAATTATATATAATTATATCACATAATTATAATTATAGTTATATAATATTATTATAATTATAATACCTACATATTACTATAATTTCAATTATATATAATTACATTACTAATTGTAATTATATAATATAACAATAATAATATATTGTAATATATAATTATAATATAATTACAACTATACATAATATATATAATTATAATAAAAATATAATTATATGTAATTATGTAATATAATTATATATTATTATAATTATGTGGTATAAATAATTATAATTATATTATTATTGTACAATTATAATTATATTATATAATTGTAATTATATATTACATAATTGTAACTGTAGTAATATATAATTATGTATAATTAAAATTATAATATATATAAATCAACATTCACAGCTGACAACTTGCTTTTGGTTTTGAACTAAAAAAACTGTTTTAAAAAAATATTTTTGTCACAGCTGACCCTTTATTTAAGCTTTCGACTTTGCTAGCCCAAACCATAAACTTCGTGGCACCGTGGAATTAATGCGGTGTAGAGGCAGCCAGAGCCGTCGGTACCTGAGCC
The DNA here is from genome assembly GCA_001602275.1 of Zoysia japonica. Lineage (NCBI taxonomy): Eukaryota > Viridiplantae > Streptophyta > Magnoliopsida > Poales > Poaceae > Zoysia > Zoysia japonica. The sequence continues at coordinate 1,096,403 of BCLF01000040.1, forward strand.
GAAAGCACCTCTAGCCTATAAAATACCCGTTAAAAATAGAAGCATTTCAAACCGTGTCAAACAAATATACTCTAACATATTTAGCAGTCTATAATATTTAGGGTCTATTCGGATCTTTTGGCTGCGGCTGTGGATATTGAACTTCATGCTATCGTAGAACAGCCACAATCGTCTGTAGATGAGACAAACATTCCCATAGCCGACCAAATAATCATTCCGTCTGAAAATAGTATCATTTGAAGTTCTGAGAAATAAATATACTCTAACACATATAGCAGTCTATAATATCTAAGCTATAAAATACTACATCTATCCAGAAATAGTAGCATTTTAAACTCTGCCAAACAAATATACTTTAATACATATAGCAGCCTATAATATCTTACCTATAAAATACTCTCTCTAAAAGTAGTATTCGAGAATGATCTAGGTGCCTTAGGGGGCACAAAACTCACCAGTGTCCATATACACCAGCATTACTCTCAAAATATACTCCATTTTAAGGTCCTGTTTGATATCATAGTTTTTTCAATACTAAAGTATTAAAAAACCATAGTTTGAGAAATCAATGCTAAGCAAAACAATGGTTTAGAAAAAATAGGTCAAGAGTGAAGTTTTCAAAACCAAAAAATAGCTGCACTTTTTACCAATACTATGGTTTTTAAATTAAAAAGATTAATTTGGCACATGCTATTATAATTTTGCAAACTTTAAAATATGTCATTCGTGTACATGTGTCGTACATTTGCAGGGCTCTCTGTAAGTGACACATTAATAACATATTTCAAACTTTGTAAAATTGTAATGATATGTATCCACAAAGTTGGTAGTAACATCCAAACATCTACTCACTTTCTAATACCAAAGTTTTTAATAAAAATACTTTGCATCTAAACAGGGCTTAAAGCTTAAATTATTAACACCATTGATTTATAATATCCACTTCGACTATTATCTTATTCATAAAATTTGTTTCATTGTATACAATTATTAGTCATGTTTTAAATATCACTAATGATAAAGTAAATCATATTTGAATAAATTTTTTGAATAAGTCGATGGTCAAAATTAATGTTAAAAGAGAATGGTGTAAATATTTTAAAACCGAAGAAAATGCATATACCACGTGGATAAGCGACAAATGGCAAGTAAGCTGGATGGACAGCTGGTGCCGTTGCGAGCATTGAAGCACGAAAGAGCATGTCGCCGCTTCCCCGCGAAGTAGAGAAAAGAAAAAGTTAGCAGGTTCTGCAGTTTAGTAGTGCTAACTAGGATCTATGATAAATAGACTTTTCTAAAAAAAAATAGACATGTTTAAATTAGATAGATCTGAATCATTGATCTGTCAGATCCGATGACTCTGAAATGTCAACTGACTGCAGCTGAGAAAATCAGCTTATCACAGAGCATCCGTGTTCGTGAGCCATGTATTGCGCGGCTCATAATTCTTTGGCTCATTTGACTCGAGTATTTGATTCCACTGCATCTTTGATCTTTTAGAGCTACCCTTTCTGAAAAAGAACTTCACATTTATAATATCTAGCTATTAAAATACACCATTCATAAAAAAATAATAGCATTTTAAGCCCTGCCAAACAAATATAATCGAGTACATATAGCATTATATAATATCTAGCCTATAAAATACTTTCTCCGTTCAAAACACAAGGCACTAAGTCTATGATACATAATATCTTGCTAAAAAATGCTCTAACATATATGACTAGCCAAATAATATACTCTAACATATATAGAAGTTTATTATATTCAGGGCCATTCAGATCCTTGACTGCAATAGCTGGAGTGGCTGCGCCTACGCATATTGAACTTTATGACATTGTAGAATGAACGTGGCATAGCGACAGCCACAACCGTCAGTAGCTAAGCCGAAGGTACCCTAGCCTATAAAATACCCGTCCAAAAATAGTAGCGCTTGAAGCTGTGTTAAACAAATATACTCTAACGCATATAGAAGTCTATAATATCTGACTATAAAATACTCCATTATATTTAGAAATAGTATCGTTTTAAACTAGCCACATAAATATACTTTAACATATATAGCACTCTATAATATCTAGCCTATACAGGGGTAATACTCTCTCCGCCCGAAAATACAAAGCACTTAGTCTATAATATATAATATCAAATCAAAAATATGCTCTAATACAAACAAATATACTCTAACACATATAACAATCTATAATATCTAAGTAGCCGTTTGAATCCCTTTGCTGCTATAGCCGTAGCGGCTACAGATATTGAACTTCGTGCCATTGTAGAATGAACGTGCTGCAGCGGCGGCCACAGCCATCTGTAGCTGCGCCGAACACACCCCTATCCTATAAAATACCCACTCCATAAAAAAATAGTACTCCTCATTTGAAGATTTGTCAAACAAATATACTCTAACACATATAACAGTCTATAATATTTAGATATAAAATACTTTATCCATCTAAAAATTGTAGCATTTTAAACTCTCCAAATAAATATAGTCTAACATATATAGCAATCTATAATATTGAGCTATAAAATACTCCATCCATTTAGTTAATACTCCATTCGGCCAGAAATAGTAGCATTTTAAACTCTGTCAAACAAATATACTCTAACACATATAGTGAATTATAATATCTCACTTATAAAATACTCTCTGTCTAAAAATAGTAGTCGAGAAAGAGCTAGATGCCTTAGGGGGAGGACAAAACTAACCATGTCTCGAGCCCATGTACTCCAGCATTACTCTCAAAATATACTTTTTTTTAATTATTAATACTGTTGATTTATAATATCAACTTTGACTGTTTATATTATTCATAAAATTTGTTTCATTGTATAAAATTATTAGTCATATTTTATACCACTAATTATAAAATAAATAATAATAAAATCATATTTGAATAACTTTTTAAAATAAAACTATTGTCAAAATTAATGTTAAAAATGAATGGGATAAATATTTTAAAACAGAAGAGAATGCACATACCACGTGGATTAGTGACAAATGGCGAGTGAGCTAATTGGACAGCTAGTGCCCTTGCGAGCATTGAAGCACGAATGAGCTGGGCGCCGCTTCCCCGCAAAGGATCCGTGTTCGTGGGCCGTGTATTGCTCGGCTGTTAGCCATTGGCCCATTTGGACTCAAATAGTTTTTGGGAAAGCTTTTGTACTTGTCGACCAAATCAACGCCTGGCTCGGACAAAGCGGCGTAACCTTTTGACTATGGTTCAATCGAGATCGTCTATTTCCGTTCTAACGGCTAGGATAGTAGAAGTATGTCAGACCCGTCTCCCGCTTTTCACTCACTCCGCCTCCGTCGTCACGCCAACGGATTGTCGGCGGCCGTGATCAGCGAAGCGCCTTCAGTTTGCTACCTTCCCTCCGCAGAACGGCAGAAGCTGCCGTTCCTCGCCGCGCACGCTGACAATGGCATTAGCGGCCGCGCCTTCCTCCCTCTCCCCGGCTCGCCCAGCCGTCCTCCGTGCGTTGGCCTCCACCGCCACGGTGCCGCTCCGCCGCGCGGGCCTCGCGGTGGCGTGCCTACCGGCGCGGTCGCTGGTCTCCGCCGGTCGCGGTTCTGACCCTCAGCTGGCGATCCGTGTGGCGGCACGCTGCCGCGCGGCGTCGTCCCGGGGGTCCCGCGGTACGCGCGCCGTGGCGACGATGGCGAAGAAGAGCCTCGGCGACCTCACGACCGCAGACCTAGAGGGGAAGCGCGTGCTCCTGCGGGCCGACTTCAACGTGCCACTCGACGACAGCCAGAACGTTACCAACGATACCCGCGTCCGCGCCGCAGTCCCCACCATCAAGCACCTCATAAGCCACGGAGCCAAGGTCATCCTCTGCAGCCACCTGGTAAGCCGCAAAACCAAATGATTGAGCTACAACACGAAATTCGGTGGAAATTGATTTCACAAAGCACAGTTCTTGTGTTAATATTTTGTCATGTAATGCAGGGTCGCCCAAAGGGTGCTACTCCCAAGTTTAGCTTAGATCCCCTTGTACCAAGGTTGTCTGAACTTCTAGGTATACAGGTACCCTTTTTCGCATAGCATTTTTGAAATTTATGCTTATTGGCTTTGTATTTATGCGGAGTATGTCATGTTTATATGCACAAATAGGTGCAAAAGGCAGATGATGTTGTTGGGCAAGAAGTTGAAAAATTGGTGTCTGAACTGGCAAATGGCAGTGTTTTGCTCCTTGAAAATGTGAGATTCTACAAGGAGGAAGAGAAGAATGATCCAGAGTTTGCAAAGAAACTTGCCTCACTAGCCGATCTTTATGTGAACGATGCATTTGGAACTGCTCACAGAGCACATGCGTCAACCGAGGGAGTTACAAAGTTCTTGAAGCCGTCGGTTGCTGGGTTCCTACTGCAGAAGGTTTGCATCTTCTTACTTCTTTTTGTGCCAATGCCTTCCATAGCATTAGAACACAAGAAGAATTGTCAGATCTATTTTTTTATTATCCCTGTAGTCCTCGAACAAATCATCCTTTTTTATTAGATAATTTCCGATAAATGAAATTGCAGGAGCTTGATTATCTTGTAGGAGCTGTTTCAAACCCCAAAAGACCATTTGCTGCTATTGTTGGAGGCTCCAAAGTATCATCTAAAATTGGAGTTATTGAGTCACTATTGGAGAAGTGTGACATGCTGCTTTTGGGTGGTGGTATGATCTTCACATTTTACAAGGCACAGGGATTCTCGGTAGGCGCTTCTTTGGTCGAAAATGACAAGCTTGAGCTTGCTGCCTCTCTACTTGCAAAGGCAAAAGAGAAGGGCGTCTCCATTATGTCGCCGACGGATGTGGTCCTTGCTGATAAGTTTGCTGCTGATGCATGTACTCAGGTTAGTCATATTTGAAGACCTCAAAATTAACAAGACAGCATGAAGCTTTGAAAATCGCTGCTCTTGTTCTGTATACAGTGATGATCTGATTATGAGATTGCTCTTCAGGTTGTTCCAGCAGCTGCAATTCCTGATGGATGGATGGGACTGGATATAGGTCCAAATTCAATTGCAGCATTCAGTTCTGCCTTGGAGACTACTCAGACAGTCATTTGGAATGGACCCATGGGAGTTTTCGAATTTGACAAGTTCGCAGTTGGAACTGAGGTAATGCACAACCAAACTCTTCCCTACGCAGAAAGTTGCGTGAAATGGAACTTGATCTTGAAGATTCTTCTGTAGGCAATTGCAAAGAAATTGGCCGAGCTTAGTGGTAAGGGTGTCACTACGATAATTGGAGGTGGAGACTCCGTTGCAGCTGTTGAGAAGGCGGGAGTAGCCGACTCTATGAGCCATATTTCAACTGGAGGTGGTGCGAGTCTAGAATTACTGGAAGGGAAGGAGCTCCCGGGAGTAGCTGCACTGGATAAAGCTGAGTGACTGTATTCCCTTCGGATCATTTTTACGTTTCTAACAATTTATGTACATTTGTTCAACTGTCTGGGATCTAAAGAGTGGAAATTGGGCTTATTTAGGAATTGCTCCAATATGTGTTAGATCGTATAAGAAATGAAGTGGACGGGTGATAAAGTGTCAACTTCGGTTGCATCGACTGAGATCAGCTACTCCAAAATCTTGGGTTACTGTACACACTCCACAGCTATTTCCATCCCACCTGTCACTCTGAAAACAGGGCATCAGTTGTTTTAGGGCTTGTTTGTTTTAGATTATAATCTACTTAGATTATATAATTTAAATTAAATAATCTGATTGAAAAACAAACAGGTAAATTATTCATCTGGATTATATAATCTGAGACCCTAGATTATGATAATCTAATAATCTACTTCAAAGGAGATTATTTTAGATTATTTGCTATAAAAGACCTACTACCCATGTTTTTTTCATCAAAATTACTCACTTTGCTATCTCACCATTTCAAAAATATACACTCCACCATTTATGGTACTATTTGACTAATAATTTAGACTTCCAAACATATAAATATAGATTATAATCTTTAAAATATGATCTAGATTATATAATTTTAAATTATAATCTACTTAGAAAAACAAACAAGGCCTTATTCAGGCTCTCACTGCACATCGCCATCGCACAGCACGACCGTAATACCCTGGAAAAGAGCAGAAATTACAGACACGAAGGCAGTGACAAGTAAAAACACCAAAAGTCGTGAAGCCAACTGGTAATTCAGAAGTGGATGCAGACTCACCATAGGCATACGCTGAAGAAATCCACACCCTTGCAAGTTGCAACAAGCTTTAACAAAAAAGTTTGATAGCAGAAAAAAGCTACAACGGATATAATGATTAAATTCCATACATGATTATTCTCGTTTTGAAAAAAATGAAATACTTTTAGGAGTCCGAAACTGGTTCAATAAGAAGTGACGGTAGAATCGGCGTCGGATACGGCGACGCCCAACTCGGATCGGATGATAAGGGGCGAACCAGATTCGGGCCTCTACTGTTGCCTGAAAAGACTGGGAGGCCCACAAGTGGCTCAAACCGCTCGACCTAGCAGCACCAATGCTAGGCCAAGCCATCGCGCACCGGTCACCGCCACGGCCCAGACTGTCTCCCGCCCCGACTCCAGCCCGAACCCACCGCGGCAGCGCCGGCGCCTCCTCTCACCGTCACTTCCTCCCTCCCTCCCCCATGTGGCCATGTCCCTTACGCACCACCTCGCCGCCGGCGAACTCCTCAACGCCCTCCGCGGGGCCACCTGCCCCTTCGCGGCGCTCCACCTCTACTCCCTCTTCCGCCTTCGGCTCTGTTCCTCGGACCCCTCCGCCGCGTGGCAAGCCGCAGTGCTGGCACTCAAGCCCCTCTCGGCTTCCTCTTCCCTCCCGCTGCTCTCTCGCTTCCACGGACACCTTATCAGGTCCAACCTCCTCGCTTACCCCCACGTCGCCTCCTCACTGCTCCGCTCTTACTCGCTCGTCTCCCCGGCTGACGCCCACCAACTGTTCGATCAAATACCCCTCTCCGCCTGCAGTCCCTATGTCGTCAACACCATGCTGTCCTCCCTTTGCCGCTCCTCCGACATTGATTCTGCGCGTGCATTCTTTGATGACGTGCCTGACAAGGATGTTGTAACTTGGTCCACCATGCTCGCTGGCTATTTCTCGCTTGGTCGCCTTGTGGACGGGCTTGCCTTCTTCCGCACAATGACTTTCACCACTGAAATCGCTGCAGATTATGTTATGCTCGTCACCCTCCTCACAGCCTGCGCATCAGCTGGCTTGCTGCCTCCCTTCTGCAGGGCCATTCATGGGTATGTTGTACGCCACGCCATCCCTTCCGGTATGCACCTCGGGACATCGCTCATTGATTGCTATGCCAAGGTTGGCGTCCTTGACTATGCTTCCCGTGTGTTTGCTCGGGTTCCTTCGAGGAATGTGATGCATTGGACTGCTATGATCTGTGGCTTGGCTGCACACCTGCGCTACGATGAGGCTCTTCAGCTGTTCGAAGAAATGTGTCGAAGAAGGGTGCAGCCAAACGAAAAGACATTCACAGCCATGCTTAGTGTATGTGGGAAAACTGGGCTGGTGGAGAAAGGCAAGGATTTATTTAGTCTTATGGTTGACAGGTATGGTCTTGAGCCAAATATACATCACTATGGTTGCATGGTTGATCTCTATGCAAAGGCAGGGCAGTTGGAGGATGCTTATGAAGTTATTAAAACCATGAAAGTGGAACCGAATATCATAATTTGGACATCATTGTTAGTTGCATGCAAGACGTTCAAGAATTTTGATATTGCTGTGGAGGGGATTGAGAGAGCTTTGGCATTGGAGATATCTGATGAGAACGCTGGACTTTATATGTTGATTTCTGACCTTTATGCTATGGCTGGACGATGGGATGATGTTTTAAAGGTTAGGAGGTTGGTGGAGGAGCGTAATGTGAGGAAGAACAAAGGTTTGAGCTCTATTAAAGTTGATGAACCCCAAGACTTTTCATCTGCCATAGTCAGTTGATTCTTTGTCTGGTTATTAACCTTTATAAGATCAATCTCATTGTTGATGTATTCAGCGGACATGTCTACTTGCTTTATAATCCAAAAGAGGAAATCCATAAGATGAATACAAACTCCCACCCAGACCTTTCGGAATTGTATTGATACAATGGGATATTTTGGGATTGATTTGATGGGATGATAAACAGATAATGGAAGAAGTATTTATATAGACAGATGGTTGATGCGCATATGATATGAGTTCAATGAAGCCGAAGTGCCAAACTCATTGCTGAATTCCTTGGCTATTTGAACACCTTCAAGTGCACTTGCAGTTATAGTTGGTGCTTCCTGGTTCTCCTCTTCTTATAAGGCTGGATGATAGATATGGACCTTTGGGTGGGTTGCTGTCTATAATTTTTCACAACCTTTTGCTGTTATGGCTTTCCAAAGAGGGCGTAACGTAAAGACTTCATCTCCCAGTATTAACAGTAAACTATGCAATTGTGACATCTCGAATTTCAGGAAAAGTTTAAAAATGCGAAATTCAAAATTTTTCTAACAATAACCCTAACGCTTTCTTTCTACTTCTCAACGTCTCTTCTCTTTCCTATTTCAAAAGGCAAAAACCTCACTAAATTAAAACCCAGTTAATTAGAAAATTTAAATATTTTAAAATTGGAAGTGTGTCGAGTGATTGACCCTGTTTTGCCTTCTTTTCTTTCCGATTGGTTTCTTGCGTTCTTTTGAGTTCCAAATTCCTTCCAATCCGTTAAATCTTAAACCTTACGAATTCCTTTGAAATCTGAAATCCATTCAACTCCTTTGAACCCAATTCTTGAATCTCAAGCCTAACAAATTTCCTGAATTTCAAACCTCTTTAGTTCGTTTGAAACCTGTTTGACTTCGTCTAAATAAATTTACTCCTTTCAAATAGTCATTTGTTCTCCAAATTTTATAGAATGAGATCTATTCCGAATCTGGAGATGATTCTAAAACAAAAGTTGTTCATCTTAGAAAAGTTATTCAAGTCCCTGCAAAATTTCACATTTATCGGACCTTGGAAAGTTGACCTTTTGAGAGAAAAACAGAAAGCCGTCACAGAAATCTCTGAGAAAATCCAAATAAACCGTGGGCCCCACATGTTAGTGTCCTTTCCCCAATATTGTCTTCTTCCTCTGGCCGAACCGCCTGAGATGGACGTCGACATGCGCTGACATGCGTGTCGAGCCACGTGCCGCGCATGCCTGCTCTGCCGCTTACCAGGTTGCCACGGGTGCGCCACCTACCCCTCGACGCGTCGCTACGAGCTAGAACGGAATCGAGCTGGCCGCCCCGTTCCCCATTCGGTCGCTCAGCTCCCAAAGCCGACCACCGCCGGTGCTCGTCATCGCATTCCCAGTATGTTTGAGCACGCGGAGAGGACCTCTGCGCCGCCGCCTCTCCGTCTTGCGCTCATAATCGATGGCACTGCGCCGCCCTCTGTCCCGATCCGAGCCGCCGCCGCGCGCCATGGTCCACCGTCGCCGACGCGCTGCGGAGCCTGGCCGGCCGTT
>BCLF01000040.1:1106274-1118317 GCA_001602275.1 Zoysia japonica
GAGCAGCACCACCGCGACCTCGCTTACCACTGAAGCTCATCAATTTGGGCGGCACCACAATGGAGCCGCGCCCCCGCCGAGGCCCGCCGTCGAGCTGTGGCCGCCTCTGTCGCTGGCCTCCTGTGGTGCCTCTCCTCCATATCCAAGTCCACGACAAGCTTCTCGGCGCCGCCCCAGCCCTCTTGCACCCGAACCCGAGCCGCCTCCGCAGATCCTGCAAACTGACGCCGTGCGTCGCAGCCGTCACGCCGCCCCTCCTCCCCCCGGCGCCAGCTCTGCACGTCCTCCCTCCGGATTGCCTGAGCACACGGGCGGATTCGCCCTGGCCGCCCTCCCGCACCTCGTCCTCTTCCCCGGGTCCGACGAGGCTCCTTGGCCGGCCTGTCGGCGCACTCCACGGCGAGGCATGAGGACCTGCCCTGGCCATGGCGCACGCACAGGGTGTGCGCGGAGGGCAGAGCCTGTGCTTTTCCCCTTTGGAAGAGAAATTTCAGAAAAGCCCCTGCACTTTGGACTAATAAAGCCAACTTCTTGGTAAAAGTCCATTTCTCAGAAAAGCCCTCATACTCCTTTGAAATCCATATTTGACTGATATCCATTGGCAGGAGTCTCTGTAATATTTTTTTCATCAAGTTCTTAGAAGTCCAATTCTTCACATATCGGTCCGTGCCGCACTCAGCATGGTACAAACCTTTTTACAGGAGGTCCCTCTGATCGTCCTATTTTATTCCAGAATAGTCTTATCCATTTTGCGCCCAGATTCTCTGTTTTCTATAATTATAGAAACACTACTCACACCCGAGAGTTGGACATGGTGGCCGGCACGCGTCTTGGACACGGTAGCTGCCGATACCTTGAAACGTGTCCTAGGCTCCGGATATGGACACGGACACCTTCTCGTGTCCGCAGTCCCGAGTGTCCCTAGAAACGGACACGAGCATCCACCCGTGTCCACGGCTTTGGACACGGGCAGAGCCCAGTTCACTGTGAACTTTGGCCAGTTCACGGCAATCTCATCGTGAACCCTGACCTGTTCACAGTAATGTCTCAGTAAACCACACCCAATTCACGATTACTCTACCAAAAACCCTAACCTAGACACGGTAAACCCATCGTGAACTTTGATTAAAGACATGATGACAACACCGTGAACATTAGCTCCAGACAAAGTGACCACACTGTAAACCCCAACCCTAAATACAGATTTCTATCATGAACCCTAGACTGGACACGGTAGTTTCACCGTGAACTCTGTCTAGGACACAACTGGATTACAGTGAACTCACCCAAGTTCACAGTAATTTCAGTAAAGCAAACCCAACTCACCCCAAACACTGGGATCCACTGTGGACCCCGAATACCCGAAGAACCCTGATTTCCACAGTCCACACCTCAACCTTGTTTTCAATATCCTCGACGCCGTTGAAACCATTACCTCGAACTTCACCACATCAAGTCGTTCAAGTCTCGGCCAACATCTGATCTCGTCGGTTCGTTTTATGGTAAGCTTTTCGCTGAGTTTAATCGTTGTTCCTTCTTACGATTTTATCGGTTGTTAGTGCAAGTCTTTAGATATAATGCATAGCCAAGCATAAACTCAAATTGAACTAAGATGCACTCCACCTTAGCATAAATTCACTACTCCGCATGTACTAGTAGACATATCCAAGGTAACACTAAGTAATCTAATTTAAAAATAGAAATATAGGACTAATAGTTGCGCACTGGCTAAAGTATTGAGAAAATAAACGAATACTTAGATAGCAGCTTATAAGCATTCTGTCTTACATTCACCCACACATGTACCACTGCTAGTTTTAAAAGTTTAACTATATACATTAAACTAGGTAATTAATCATTAATTACCTAAAGTAATACACTCAGGTGGGTACAAACTAGATAGTTAATGATGATAATATGCCCATCACCGCACCATAATTAATACCATCTACTTAGTGTAGGAGTTCAATTGTATAATATAGTCAAGAAACTAGTCACAAAAAGCACGTTCAACACATCAGCACACGTTAGTGCACGTGTCACCTACTCGCACTAGCAGCATAACTAGATAGTTAATAGCTAGATACACGAACACCTACGAGCATGTTAGGAATAAGCCTATACTGATTAGAATACTTATGCATCTACCTTGCATTAGCACACACTAGTACACGTACAATCATAGGTCACGTTCACATATTAAAACAATGACACTTCGATATAAGTACAGATCAACGATAAGTGCAAGTGCACGATACGCACGGATAACTCATTCATGAGCCCATTTCTCGGAATCGCACACCATGCACTCACGATATAGCTTCGCTTAGTGTTGGAGCTTGCTGAGTACCCTATGTACTCACCCGCCTGCATTTGTGATTTTAGACAGTGAGGATCGCGTAGGTGATGTGCTGGTTTCGTTCTGCTTTCCAAGTTTGCTTGTGGATTTGGGTTCTGGTGTTTCGCTGTCTGCTCTGCTTTTAGTTGGTCAACCGGTGTGAGATCGTAGGGATCCTCACGGTGTTGCCGCTAAAAGTCATGTCTCAGGTTAGTTTTTTTTTCGATGTATGCTTTTGATATACATTCTGTTGTGTTGTGCGTATCAGCTACTGATCCAGGGACTGATACGTGTATCACAGTGCATCCCAGAAACGGGGTGCCCACAGCAATCATTTACTCAGGTGGTTTTAGCTAACGACCTCCACCTCTAGTGTCTCCAATAGTTGTCCAGGTGTCTTTGTTTAAGGTGCTCGCTGGAGATTTCCAGTGACATGGAATTCCTAGTTGCTGTATTTGGGTGAAGGAATTGTGCTGAAAACGAGAGGCTATGTAAAAATGGCTGGAGTACATAAATATTTTTTTGTCGCAAATGCATTGCTTGATAAACATATAATGGTGATGACAATATCAGGATGTATATACATTTCAGGAATTTTATAACCTTGATTAGACTAATTGTATGTTTAGAATCATTTTTCTCCCAATTTTAAGGAAGCAAATACTCTTCTAGTTGCAACTTTCGATTCCAAAATTAGTTTATATATTTAGATAGTTCTGTCCTGCATATATTTATATATTATGAATAGATTGAAAAGTAGTTCATTTCACAAATAGTAGAAACCTTAAGAGCTGTTTGAAATTCTTAGGGTTTTGTTGAAAATTTTTACCCAGTTTTCTAACCTTCTTTTCCTTGAAAAACAGGTGGTACTTGAAATTTAGCAGACCTTTTATATTAGTGGAAACTAGCTTTGCAACGTCTTCTTGAACCTGATTGAAACTTGCCTGGACCTCACCTGAAAACTTATATCTTGCTCCTCAATCTTTGACACTGTTGCAAAATCAATTGAAGTGACAATGCTGGGAAGATCAACCATCTATCTATGGAAATCCTTCTCATCTTTGTTTCAAACGGAGAAGCAAAGCAGGCATATTCTCCAGGATCGCTGAGCCGTGCCGAACCGGTGGAGCTGCTAGCCAACGAAAACGGCGTCTTCAATCGCGCTCCATCTGAAAACTACCGAAGCGACGAGCCGCCCCGCCCGCTCCGGCGACAAATTAATTCGCGCCGATCATTGGCACGCACCGGTGGCGCACGTGTGACCATCCGCCGGGGCCGTCGGTCGGTTGAGACTTGAGACAGCGACCGGAAAGGCGAAGCCACACAGTTGTGTGCATGCTTGCCGCTGAGAAACAAGCAGAGCCGGCCGGCCGGCGATCAGATGAACCCTCGAGCTAGTACTGTACTGTAGCAGCGTACTTATGCACGTTAAAGATATGCTAGTTGGGCAGAACACCCTCTTTTCCCGTCTTATTATCACCGGTCACCGTGTTCATACATGTTTGTACAGGTCGGATAATGGCGCGCAGCTGGCGGACGGCGGTGATTACTGGGTTCAGTTCATCTATATATAATATATATAACTATAAGCAAGCAAGCCTTTCGATGGCGACGGGCTAGGAAAGGGATCGGCAGCTCCGCCCGTTCCCACCGCGCGCGCTCGGCGCGACGTACAGGTTGCTCCGCAGTCACGCTCCTGTCTCCCTTCCGTCGACGCCGCAGCAGCTGCATAGGTAGACTCCTCTCGATGCCTCCGCAGTGCAGGGACAGAGACGTGTTGATGCCCGCCGTCCACACGAGGAGGCGGAGACGTCTTTGTTGTTGCCTCGCGTCTTTGGTGTGCCCGTAACGGCCCCCCCGCGCGCGCGCTGCCTAGTAGAGGAGAAGGAGACCCGCGCAGCAGTCATTTCGGGCGGAGGACGTTGGTCGTTGGGCGCCGGGAGTGCGCAGGCGGCAGGTGCAGCGATGGGTTTCCCGGTCCACTCCGGCGTCGCGGTTCTGCTGGCGCTCGCGCTCCTAGGCCTGTGCGCCGCCGTCGCGCCGGTGACTCCAGCCGCCGAGACGACGATGCTGCACGAGAGCTACGCGGGGAAGGCGGAGTTCAGGACGGTGAACCGGAAGGAGCTGGAGTCGTGCCGGAACCGGAGCCCGTACCTGGCCATCAACGTGAGCACCGGCGGGGCGCCGCTCCCCGACGAGGCGTTCCTCAATGTCACCGTCTCTGGCGTCCTCAAGCCTGATGACTCCGACTGGGTCGCCATGATCACGCCTTCCAACTCCAGGTAAGCCATCATCATCATCCACAATGCTAGGAGTGCATTTTTTGATCGTTTCGATGGATATCTCCGCGTGAATTGCAGCGTTTCTGGATGCCCGCTGAGCGGAGCGAACTACGTCGAGACCGGCGACCTGGCGAACCTCCCGCTTCTGTGCCACTACCCTGTCAAGGTACGCTTTGCATGCGCTGTTGTTTTTCCATTTCCGACGAAGCAAAACAGACCTGATTATCCGTGAGTACCTCTGTTCTTCACATGTTCTTTTCATGCTCGCAAGTTGTTCCTTGATTAGTTACCTGTAAATTGGGGTGTTAGCTTCCTGTTGCGACGCCAAGTTGCCAACATCTTTCTGTCATGGTCAAGTTCTTCCTTTCGTTAAGAGGTTGCTGTGTTCACGACAAGACACAGGGTAGCTTGTTTCAGTGATGACATCGACATGGCCAACATGGCTAAGCAATAGCGTGATAGAACGTCCATACATTTAGTTGCATGCTTTAAGGATTAACTCAAAGACTCTCTGCATCCTTAATGTACCAGATGTTTGTCCTGTCTTAATAACGTGCTGAAAGCGTCAAGACATGAATGTGCCAAATCTTAGCCAGTACTCACTCTGTTCTAGTAAAAGTATTATCTCTGATTAATTCAATTTAAACTTAATAGTTGTTGACGATCAAAATGCGACAACAATTTTAAAACTGATGGAGGATCAAATACGTATCAGTTGTGTCAGTTTACAGCCAATCTCTTGGGGCTGGATCACGTAGCTTCATCCGAGCTTGCGATGGGAATAATGCAGGCACAGTACCTGACGAGCGACCCCGGCTACATGGGCTGCAAGAACGCGGGGTGCGGGAAGCGCGACGCGTCCGGCGCGTGCCAGGCCCGCACCTGCGCCGCCACTCTCACATTCCACGTCGTCAACTTCCGCACCGACGTCGAGTTCGTTCTCTTCTCCGGCGGCTTCAGGACGCCGTGCCTCCTCAAGCGGTCCGGTGCGCTCCGCTTCGCCAACCCCGCCAAGCCGCTCTACGGCCACCTCTCCAGCACCGACTCCAAGGCTACATCGGTGAGCACAACCACCTGGTCGTCTCTCACCATTTCATCTTGCATCTCTCTGCAAATTCAGCTATGTGGTGAGCACAATCTGGACACTTGGGTTTTTGTCTCAGATGAGGCTTACGTGGGTGAGCGGAGATGGGAAGCCGCAGCAGGTGCAGTACGGCGGGGGCAAGTCTGCTGCTTCTCATGTTGCCACGTTCACGCAGAAGGATATGTGCAGTGAGTTATCCATACTGTTTCTCCTTGCTACTACTGGGAGAGGACGTTCTGACGCTGCAGAAGGAATTGTGGCAATGCCTGAACCCCTGTTTCCTCGTATAAACTCAGCTGCCGCCTGCAGGTATCCCCGTGTTGCCGAGCCCTGCCAAGGATTTCGGGTGGCATGATCCCGGCTACATCCACTCGGCGGTCATGACTGGGCTCCAGCCCTCCCAGTCCTACACTTATCGTTATGGCAGGTAGAGCCTGAGTTGTGACTTAGATCATTGCACACATTTGGCCACCTATAAACGTTCATTTGCATTGTTATTTGCACAGCGATTCTGTTGGCTGGAGTGACAGCACCACATTCAGAACACCACCAGCTGGAGGTTCAGACGAGTTGTCCTTTGTGATCTTCGGGGATATGGGGAAGGCTCCACTGGACCCTTCAGTGGAGCACTACATTCAGGTAGTTTTGCACCTTTAAACTAGATTGCTCGATTGTGTTTCTTCTGATTTTCATGGCACAACGTAACACATATTTGCAGCCTGGATCGATTTCTGTGGCCAAGGCGGTGGCTAAAGAGATCCAAACTGGGAAAGTTGATTCCATCTTCCACATAGGAGACATCAGCTACGCCACGGGCTTTCTGGTCGAATGGGACTTCTTCCTTCACCTCATCACGCCACTCGCTTCCCAAGTTTCCTACATGACTGCTATTGGTAATCACGAAAGGTGACTTTTGCATTAAAATCTTGCTCCTTTAATGAAAAAATTGAGTGAAATATTTATTTGCACTCTAGCTAAATGAACGAGCGGTGTCTTCCTCAGGGATTATGCAGAATCTGGATCCGTGTATGTGACCCCAGATTCAGGTGGTGAATGCGGGGTCCCATACGAGTCATACTTCCCCATGCCCTCTGCTGGTAAGGACAAGCCGTGGTATTCGATTGAGCAAGGGACCGTTCACTTCATCGTGATGTCCACTGAGCATGAGTGGTCCGAGAAGTCAGAGCAGGTACATGATCAGATTCAAATTGTATTTTCATTTATTTCCAGACATGGGAAGAAATGTTTCTCAAAACTCTGCTATCTGGGCAGTACAACTGGATGGATGAAGATTTGTCATCGGTCGATCGGTCAAAAACACCGTGGATAATTTTCATAGGGTGAGTTACTTTTCATAATTCTTCGGACAATAACTTGCTTATGGACAGATCAGGTGGAAAAAAAAAACTTCAATATCAGACTCGAACAATTTCGTGTTAATTCTAGCTGGATACTATAAGTTCTGGGATGTGTGGTCATATAAAATAATTAAGATATGACATTTCTCTTGCGTTGCAGGCATAGGCCGATGTATTCCTCCCATGGCGGTATACTGCCCAATGTAGATTCAAACTTTGTTGCGTCTGTTGAGCCACTCCTGCTTAATTACCAGGTAAAAGATCAGGCCAAAAAAGCATAATATATCTTGAGGCCGATAAAAAAATGTTGTCTGATCTGATCATAGAATGCTGATGGTTAGAGTGACATTTTTAGTTTTGGGATGATTAGGTGGATTTGGTTTTCTTCGGCCATGTACACAACTACGAGAGGACTTGTGCAGTATACCAAAGCAAATGTAAAGGCATTCCAAAGACGGACGCGAGTGGAATCGATACGTATGACAACAACAATTATACTGCCCCGGTTCATGCCATTGTTGGAGCAGGAGGGTTCAGCTTGGACAATTTTCCTAAAAATGTAAGATTATCTTTTCTAACAAGTCATGCATGCTCTTTTTTTTTGAAACAAAAAAGCAGGAGCGATGCCATTCATTAAGAAAGAAGTTTAGAACGTACAACCTAAAGTTACATAGTCTAACCCAACAATAATGCCAGATCCGAACCATGTCCATTACCAAGTCCAGGTAAAGAAACAAAATAAAAGAGAAAGCACTGACAGATAAATCACTATTCAATATCGACTTGAGTTGCTATCGTACCCCATTTCTGAAATACACTGTGCATTACGTATCAGTCCCTGGATCAGTAGCTGATACACACTATCATATCAGAATGTATATCAAAAAACATACTTCAGTTAAGATATTATACCTGATGCTCGACCTTTAGTGGCAATACGGTGTGGATTAAAGCATTCACAATAGTTTAGCCAGCTAGAGGCAAAGTAGACAGCGGAAACAAGACCTAACTTCACAAGTAACTTGGGAAGTAGGACTAAAATCCAGCACGTCGTCGTCTTCTACGAATCTTTCTCTGACTAAAACCACATATGCGAACGGGTGAGTATATAAAGTACTCAGCAAGCCCTAACACTATACAGAGGTATTCATATAGATACATGTTTGACTGTAGCAAGAATAATGCACAGGGGTTCTTTTGCTAAAATTTATTTTCAGCAGGGTTCACTAAAAAAGGTTTTAAAACTAGGAGATCAAAACATTGTTTGTCATATTTCAGTAGGTGGACCTGGGAGAGAATAAACCCTTCCCGCCAATTCCTAAGTTTTAACTGGAAAGGCCTCCAATACCCAATCCAGACACTTTTCAAAATACGGACAACTACACCCACTCACACAATCAAAGAAGTATGAGAGACTAATCATTGTAAGCCCAGACAATAGTGTGTCATAACCAGTGACAACGGACTTCTCAGAAAGATTTTACACTCTGCAGAGGTTGTACACTATACCTATAGGCTACGCCCTCTTAGCTGGAGAGAAACGTAACGTTAGTCCCACCTTATCCGTCCACCCCCGTATGCCCATCTCAAAAAAATCACCAAGGACTGAAACCCAAGTACTTCACTTTTCTTTGAGTTCTCAGGTACTTCATTTTCCTCTGTTGACTCAGATACGCTGAGCTGAGGTACTTTTTTCCTCTGAGTCGGACTCTCGGGTACATTCATCCTCGAGTGTCCACCCTTGGTGCCCGATGCCCTACTGGCCGCCTAGTGTAGCATACGGTAGATGCCAATAAGTAGGGTAAGTCTCGCCCATGACAGGTTCTGTGGCTGCATGAAGTCACTATGTTGAGGTCCGATGAACCGGTCCTTATGCGGTCAGGGCGAGCGCTTGTCCATGGCAGTGGACCAGAACGAAGCTTATCATATAGCACCAAATCACCACATAGAAGCCTCGTTCGCAAACCAGAAATCACCCACCTCCACTTAACACATGTTGCTCTATCACCCATCCATTTTATTTTACTCATACCACTAAGCACACATTTACACATTTTATAAAATAATGGTGTATGGTGTAGTGATGCGTGGCATCACAAGAGTCCTGAGCAATCTATTATTATGGCAACTTTTCAGTCATTAGAAGTATTAATGACGAATTTTCATTTGGTAACAAAGGGGTGTCATCAACAAGGTAGCAGTTAATCTTAATCAGAGCAAGTAACTAACATTAATATAAATACTAATAAGCAGGATCAATACTACACAACGTTTAAATTCGCAGAAAACACATGTAAGCATTCATGCCATATAGGTGCGAAATAAATCATAGGATTAATATGATCAAGGTGGTTAGAGCTTGCCTGCAAATTCTTAAATCTTTGGGGCTTGATGCCGAAACTTCGGGCTTCTCCTTGCGCATCAGTCCTTCTGGCTCCTCTTGGAATTCGGATCTTCCTTGAACTCAACGTTGTCTACACGATAGAATACGCCTAATAAAACTACCGTAAAAGAAATAAAAGCTCGAGAAGAATCGATAAGATCTGATTAACTTCGAATAAGAGCCAAATAAACTCTGCGAGGAAAATTAAGGATAAGTCATGCATGATGTGGTGACCATCTTAATGCAATGCTTATTATTTTAGGTGCATCCTAGTATTATTTACTACGGGTTAATCATTTGAATAAATATTCATTTAGCTACCTTATTCCATTGCTTATGTGTTCACATGGGTAGTTAAATGACTATGTATGGTAAATATCATACTAGAGCCTTCATACGAGTATGAGCTTGTATTATAGTTCGTCTAATATAATACTAAAAGTTTGATGTGTCATTCTAGGCGTAATCGCTACTTAGCAATATTCACTAAGGATTAATGATTAATTAATTATTAAGTTTATTTAAGCTATGTTGTGTGACTGCAATAGTAAATCATGTGTACACATGTAGTATCTAATTCCTAAAGTGTTATTACCCCAACGTGTAACATGCACTAGTATATGACATATCATTTCATGCATCATTTTATGTCCAATTATATTTACTATCATATGCTGGTGATTAGTCACTAATTAGTGTCATATGTTACTGATCAATTTTATAAATTTATTATATTTATTAATTAAATGGATCCGCAAAGATTAGGGATTAATTACTTAATTCCCTGATATGCAGTTGTATTCTAATTATTTGTGTCTAATTACTTGATTCTACTTTTATAAGTGTGATGCTAACAGAATTGTGTGGCACATGCAATAATATAGGATAAAGCAAAGTGAGATGCTCTCTAATAATATTATTAACATGTGTTTAATATGACTATGGAATGCACTACTTTAAAAAAATAATTAACAATAATTAGCAAGCTCAAATAAATGGATAAAGGGCTAAAAAGAAACTAATCAAATGAACTATGATAAAACTGGAATACCGAAAAGGAGTGTAACATGATCGGGTGATGTTTGGGTTTGATTTTAGTGGAGTGGTCGTGGGATTTTTGATAATGGAATGATTGGCTATGGATTTATCGGGTGTCGATAAGCATTTACCGGGAGCTATGGGGGGTCTTAGGATATGAAACTGATTTCATAAAATAGCTCACATCGAAACGATCGCGTGAGCGCAAGAATCACTGAAATCGAGATTACGGTTGAAAAGATGTGGCATTTACAGTGCATAGGGTGCTGTAGGGACCTATTTGCAATTATTAGAAAGTTTTTAGTGGTTTTTTATATTTTTTAGGAAGTGGTAAGGGACCTATATGTCATTATACAAAAATGTAGGGTGCTAGGCGTAAATATTTAAGACTAAATTATAATTAAAGAAAAGGTCAGGGGCGTAACTATAAAATTACTAGCATCAAAATATAACTTTTACAGAACGGCAGGGGCTTACGTGCAAGGTGCTATTTTTTTGGAATTTTACGGAATTATTTTTGTATGGGAAAAGGCTTAGGAATGTGTTTTCGGGTGTACCAAGCCGGGTGTACCTAGTGTTTTGCTATATTAGGCTGACAGGTGGGGTCGGTGGACTTCTTTTATTTTTATTATAAAAAGGGCTGGTTCGATCTGGACCATTGATTCAAAAGTGGATGGTTAGGATTTAAAGGCTACGTGGGGCCTAGATCGGAAGTTGGACGGCTAGGATTTAAAATAGTTCAAAGGCTGTGTTGGCTCTAATCTCGGCCATAGATCTTGGAACGGACGGCCGGGAGGCCGCACTGGCAGGCCGACGGCCGGAGCCCCGACGGGACATGAGCCGGACGGCGGCGCCATTGCCGGCGCCTCGCCGGAAACATGGAACTTGTGTTTCGATGCCCGAACCTTGACGAGAAAAGGTCCGCTGCCGGCGCCTCGCCGAAAACACGGAACTCGTGTTCCGGTGGCTGAACCTTGACGAGAAAAGGTCCACGAGCATGAGGAGGTCATGCCGCACTCACCTAGGGGGTTCTCGGGACTTGGAGGGCCGCGGTTGAGGCTGTCGACGAAGAGTGGTGGTGTGTGGCGGTGGTGCTTGGCGTCGGAGTACAGGGGCAAGCGGAGACGGGTCAAGACGGCCGGGGATCGAAGGAGGAGGTCATCGCGGAGCTTCTAGGGCCCTTGTTTGGACCAGAGCGGCAGCAGAGGTGGCCGGCGACGAGTGGCCTTGGGCGGCACGTGGCGGCGCTCGACAAGGGAGTTTCGGAGGCAAGCGAGAGATGGAATTTTTTGTGAGGGAAAGAGAAAGGAAGCTGTGGGGTACAAGAAATTGGGCTCGTGAGGTCTTTTTATAGCTGGGGACGGCCGATCGGCATTGCATTGAAGGCGGCGGCGGCCGGTGTTCATGATTTTAAGTGGTTGGGACGCGTGGCGGCGTTGTGATGAGTTCATCCGGGGCCGGGAGAGTAACGGCGGAGGCGGCCGGTCGTGGGAACAGCACGTCGTGCTGTCGGGGCATGGGAGCGGCGGCGGCGCGCGTTGGTCGGACACGTGGTGGCGC
>BCLF01000040.1:1118906-1154917 GCA_001602275.1 Zoysia japonica
GCCAGCATGAACGCGCGAGCGGCGGCGGCGCGTGCGCGGCCTGTCGGGAGGAAGAAGATGGCGAGTTGGGTTGGGCCGAGCGGGTATGGTCTGGGCCACGCGAGGGATGAAAGGGCGGCCTGCTCGGGTGGAGAGAAAAAATGTTGCTGGGCCGAGGAACTGGGCTGGCAGGGAAGGAGGGAGGAAGATATGGGCCTAAAAATGGATTTAAACATTTCTAGTAGTTTGATTGGTTGATTTTTGAATTTGAGTGGAATTCAAATTTCGAATAAAATTCAAACAAGCTCGGCTCAATAAATCCTAGTAAATAAAAAGAGAGAGGTCAAGCACTTGATCACAAAATTTTTATTACTTTAAAAATGTCAATTTAGACAGTTTTTAATTTACATGAGATTTTACCCTTTTGAATGAAAGGAGAGAAAAGAAAATTTTCTATCGGCATTTTGTTAGAAGATTTTAAATTTCAGAATTTTATTTTCTTAGGTAAAATTTTGGGATATTACAGTTGCTAGTCTTCGAGATTGTTTGATGCTTAAACAACTAGGGATGTTGTTCGTCCTGCAGGGTCTCAAGAGCAAAATGAAACAAACTAACACTTCATCGTTCATCTTGGTTAGCTCCCTGATTGCTTTCATGAGCTCTTTAAGAGGTTGCTTGTACATAATCAGGTGCTGTTGTAATATCAAATCATCCAACTGCTTAGCTTTTTTAACAATGACCCTTTGTTCATCGATCTTTGGCTCCCTGATTGCTTTCATGAGATCTGACTTTGTTCATCGATCTTTGGCTGCAACACTTATTGTTCTTTAGACTCAAGACAACTGCTTCTTCCTTGGGTGGCATAATTTGTGGAGCAGAGGGAGAAAGAGGAGGTACCACATCATGTTTGAAGCTGCTCAAGGCTTTGATCAACTGATGCCCAATCAGCTGTTCAGCTGTAGTTTTAAACTTCAGTGGAGTTTGAAAACCATCCGTGGTTCTAGTGAGTGGGGTGTGTAGCGTTACCTGACTTGTTGTGTCTTTGACGAGCCCTTGAAGGTCACCGAGACACAGCTCCCATCCTTCTACCTTGTTCTGGTTGCCACTTTCCAATTTCAGTTCCATGGATGTTTGCTGGTCCGGTTGCAAGTTCCTAGCAGCTAGCTCCAGGGTTGAGAGCTGCTCCCTTGGCTGCCTGTAAGCTCCACTGGTCTGCAAAAACGTCGCCTCTCATATCATTGGATCATTGAAGAAGTCTTGTGACTGTTTTATGCGCTGGATGGAAACCTAGAGAGAATCAGCAGCTTCTAGGAACTTGACACAGGATTTGTCAGCACTTTTGCCATTAGCATTGCTGATGGTGCTACTACATGGAGGCAAGTCCTTCAAATGAGGTTTTTGTTCGTTCCACGACAGTCTTTGGAACACACTCTGGTGGCATGGCTCGATGGCGTTATCTTGCTTGATAGAGGGGGAACTGACATACTTGACAGTCAGGCGCCGCCGGCGAGAAGGGCATCCGTATGAAATGTGTCCTGAATGGTGGCATACCCAACACCGAGTCGAGTTTCTACAACTTGAATCTTTGTGGTCGAAGGAGAGACAGTTGAAGCACTTCCCTTGCATCTTGTTTAGGTAGGTGGCTCGACTGTGGATAGCTGCAGGCCGCTGTGCTGCATGTCCGAGAACCCGATACTTCAGTCGAGGACTACCATTGCGCCGTAGGCACTTGGGTAGCACCTGCTGCCATCCTTCATCAGGCATGAACAGCACAACTCAGCTTGGATTGGTGTCCCTTCGGAGCAGAGACGGGTCCAAGCCATTCGCATTGCACTTCTGGTTTCGGCCAATCTCCGACGAGGATGCCGTGGAGGTGGGGGCATGGAGGTGAGACTTTGAATCCTTCAACCTCCAGGTGGAGCTGGCTACCTCAACATAAGAACTGGAAAGGGGGCCAGTTGTACCAACCTTGAACTTCGCGGTCGTTAACTTCGTAACCGGCAATGAAACCAGCGTTGAAACCAGCGCCGACGCGTTGGACAACTTCTGAGTGGCAGAAAAACTTGCTGGGGCTCTGAGATTTCTTGAAGTAGCAGGTGGTTGTGAGTTACTGTGCGCCTTCTTCTCCTTTCTCCATCATTGTTTCCTCTTGACCAACTGCCATGGCTGCAGAGAAGGCTCTCCATGGGATTCGCAACTCGATCGAAGACCTGGACCCCCGATGCACGGCTTCGGTCGCTGGCGAGACAGAACCGGCGAGGAGAGGGGTCTCCATCGTTCCTTGACCACTTGGGCAAAGGATCTGATAGGCATACCACCGTTGCCAGGCGAGAAGGTAGAAGAGGCAACTTTCCAATCGCACCTGATCTTCTATCATCGTCGTCGCCGTAGAGCTTCCAACTTGGCCGCACTCCAGATCAGCAGCAATGGCAAGATCTTCATCTACCAACGGACATCTCAGCTAAGATTTGGATCTAGGACTTCTGAGGAAAATACTTAGTAGATTGGGTGGGAATTGGAGTTGAGAGGGGCCGAAACTTCCTGAAATGCGTCGATCCTGGGCAAGGGAGTTGTAGGAGCTTTGGATCCATCGATTGGGACGAGATTTGGGTTGGAAGGACGAAGAAAATCGGAAGGATTGACAGATTGTGCGGACATCGCCATGGGTGTCACCTGTGTCGCCAGGTGACGGTTGGCATATGGTTCTAAGTCATGCATGCTCTTCAAAGTAACCATTTAAAATTAGTAAAATTGAATCGATGTACGATCTACATGTGTCTTTAACACTCTTTTTCTTGATGTCCATATTAAGGGCGAGGCCTGGAGCTTGTCGAGGGTCTCAGAATTCGGCTACGCCAGGGTGCATGCAACAAGAACAGACATGCTGGTTCAGGTCAGCTCTAGTTGTTCTTTATTTCTCTCTTCCTCTATCACTGACTGTCCTCTATCTTTTCACATGTTCAAATATATACTGAAAGTGACTAGATAAATGCCATTGTAAAACAGCATTTGATAATTCTAAATGGTTCTATGTTTGCACTGAAATCTGAAGAACTGTTAACCTGTTTTAATCAGTTTGTAAACTCAAGTACGATGGAGGTGCGTGACCAGTTTAGGATTGTGAGGACTTCGCCAAAGAAGCCTCGGAGCTTAATAATTCGACAATAGCCGGAGCTCGTGAGAAGAACAAGATGGAAGTGGAGCCACTGCTCTCTTTAATTGAAAAAAAGTCATTTTATTTTCTACAGTGTAAATAGGTTGTGGATTACAAAGCAATTGATAGTTTGATACACACTACATACCTATGTACTAGTATAGTATGTACATGGTTTCTACGACAATCTATTCCTTTTCATGTTATTTCTAGTTTCTTGCTTTGCTAAACTAGATGGATAGAAGGCACAATTGTGAGATAGACTTGTACTTACTTTAGCTCGTTGTTGTGCTATAAATGATGCTGAAATAAACCTCAGTTTGAACTCAATATTCCATAGTTACCAGTACATATCGTTATTATGCCATTTTTAAATTAATACTTACAAATTTCCCACAAAAGATTCTGACGTTATTAGCTTCCATACATTTATAGCAACACAATCTTCTGAAGGTTTCCTGTGCAATTTTGCTAGTTCCATCTAAAATTACAGACAAATTTTTGCGTGTTTCTGAAAAGCTACCTGAGCAGATGAGCGCTGCTTTCCCATGCCACAAAACTGAAGTGCGCCATGCTTCTTTCTTTGCAATGCTCAAATCCGGAAAGATATACAGCACCGAAGGTAGTGCACGCAGTGAAGTTTGTTTTGATATCAAGTCTGCTAAACGCCTAAACCCGTACGGCAACATCCAAGTAGTTGCATGTATTCCATGCACAGCTCTGCTGTACAGCTGATAGAAGATGAAGCGAAAGCTACCCGGGGGATCGAGCTGAGACACCTAGGATCACTCTGTGTTTTTTCCGGCTCGACGTGATGATATTAATGACGTCTGAACTTGTGGTAAAACCAAGGTATTGCATGTCCTATCTGCATCAGATAAAATCGATACGCCTTGTTTCATGTTGCTTCCACTGTACCTTTGTCTAGCTTGCTCCAAACCATGACCCTATATAAACGTACCCAACCATTCCACTGAACTCAGTACAGTATAAACCACACTCCAAGCTACTATAGAACGCAACCTCCGCGAGTGTAGTAACGAGCCAGCCCTCACAAAGTCACTATGGCAAGACTGTTCCTTGCGTGCCTGGTTGTCCTTGGCCTCGCTATGTCAGTCGCGGCAGCGAGGCCGGCAACGGCGACGACGGGCGACGCGCCAGGCAACTGCGACCAAGACCTCCAGGACCTGATCTCCAACTGCCAGGACTACGTGAAGTTCCCCGCCGAGCCCAAGATCCCGCCGTCGCAGGCCTGCTGCGCCGTGATCCAGCGAGCCAACATACCGTGCCTCTGCTCCAAGGTCACGCCGACCGTCGAGACGTTCGTCTGCATGGACAAGGTCGTGTACGTCGCCAGCTACTGCCACAGGCCTCTCCAGCCAGGCTCCAACTGCGGAAGTAAGTTCAGAGATGATACAACATAACCCCTTTCCACATCTTAATATTCGGTTGCAATTACTTACGTTATCGTATTTTCTTTAATCTGCATGCAGGCTATCACGTTCCTGGTTTACGTTAAAAGAACAGTGGGTGATAATAATCTATTTCCATCATGTATCATCTGTTTGTCCGTGCCACCGTGTGTCTGTGTAACGATGTAGTCTGTTTGCCAGACAGTCTCTTGAATAAAACTGTGTTCCCTACATGTGTGAAGCGTGGTGGTCTGAGACTGTACTACTGCGGCTCTAGTATGAAATGATCTTTCTCCAATCATCCATCCGTGTAACGAAGCTTACCTGCAAAAAGTTTTTGATCTTAGATAATTCAAAAAACTGAGTATTTGAACTCTTATGACAGTAAACTATGACATTTGCGGCTGTAAAAAAAAAAATTGCTTCGCTGGCCTACTCGTCATCCACGGACGCCTCTCGGTCGTCCGTTTTGGGCAGCCACAACGGACATGGCCCCATGCCATGTCAGCACGCTGATCTGCGCTAGCACCAATAGTATTAGTAAGGGCCATATGCGTAAGTGACTTTAGTTGAGAAGCTAATCGTATGTTTGACTTTATTTTTTAGGGTTTGCATATTTGATGTTGATTTTTTAAAAAGAATAATGAGATTGACTCTACTCCATTATCTCTACTTGACGGTATAAAGTTTTATGTAAAAAAAACATATTTGCCCTTCCACTATTGATCCTATTCTTCCTTTGCTTTGCACAATTGATTTATTTTGTAGGAAAAAATCTAATAGCATATAGAAAAATTCAGCAATAATTAAATGTATTTTGAATGTAATTTAAGTTAAAATTTGAATGCTTTGACAACATTTCAAATATACTTTATTTTTTAAAATTCATCAGCAAGGGTAGTTTTGTCCTTTTCTCATAGCCTTCATTATCTATTGATTTTTTTCTAATTTTTAAATCCTTGAAAAATCTTGCTGCTAACGGTGTTAGAAATTATGGCCAAACGGAAGCTTCACATTGAAAAATCAAAGTCAAATGCGGAAACCATAAAAACTAGGGCCAAATATACAATTAGCTGTCAACTTAGGCCACTGATGCAATTGTCCTTATTAGTAACAGTTGTCTAGATACTTGGTTGCATTGACTACTTTGACACATGTCTCTCTTTTGGCTACAATATGACACTTGTTAAACATGCAATATTTATTTGACACTTGGTGGATATGTTTTGACACGTGTTAGACATGCAATGTTCACTATGACACTTGTTAAATATGCAATATTTATTTGACACTTGCCAGACATGTAATGTTCACTGTGACACTTGTTAAACATGCAGTATTTATTTGACACTTTGGTGGATATGTTTTGACACTTGTTAGACATGAAATGTTCACTAAGGCACTTGTTGGACATGCAGCACTGGTATTTACCACATGGCTTGTCCTCATCTTGAACAATTTCATCCGTTTAGTAAAAAGTTAAAAAGTTGGACATGAATAGCAGAAGTGAAATCTCCTTGAGAGCCTATATAAACCGCAGGTACCATCCTCAAGTTCTCGTGCTCTCCTGTTAGATTAGATATAGCAAACATGGCAAAGTTTTCAAGATGCATCTTGTATGCCCTATTCATGGTGACCTTGGCCATTGTAGGCGTCCAAGCCGGTGATGAGTGCAACGACGACATAACTAATCTAGTGAAAGAATGCAAGCAATTTGTGATGTTTCCTGCAGATCCAAAGATACCTCCTTCCGGCGGATGCTGTGGCGTAGTCCAAAAGGTAAACGTCCCATGCTTGTGCAGCAAGGTTGACAAAAGCATTGAGAAGATGATATGCATGGACAAGGTTGTCTACGTCGCCGACTATTGCAGGCGGCCAATGGCGCCTGGTTCCAAGTGCGGAAGTAAGTTTCGTACTCATAAAATTCTTAAAAATATTTTGTATCTATTTATTAGATTTGTCTATACTCATGTTACAAACTAACCCTTGATTTTATTTATCTTTTTCCAGCTTACACGGTTCCAGGAGGTGGAAAATAACCAAGTGGATGATAAGTAGTTGGGAAAGTACTGGATCTAGAAATTAGATCTCAAGCACCTTGATTCACTTTACCCTCGGATGTATGTGCAATACTCCGTATGTGGTTGTGTTGAGATTACCGTGAACAATTGTAGGAGTGATAAAGATCCAGTGATGTATTTTAAATGTTGGAATTAATAACAATTTGCTGACAAAATAGCTTGTTTGCATGTTCCTTTTTCTCACAAAATAATACTAAGAGGGAGAGAACAACGAGAAGGCAATGGTTGATACGATCTCAAAGAGTAAATAATCTAAAAATTTAAACGATGCAGCTGACATGTGAGACAATAGAATTTGGATACAACAATAGTAAAAAAAATGTGGCTATACGAAATAACACCTTAGAATATTGGTAAATTTGTGAACGGACTCCCTTCCGAAGCATCATCTCGCGCGCCACGCGCCGCGCACGTGCCGCGACACCGTCATCATCCGAGACCACGTGTACGCCACCCCGCGAGCACACACCGCCCCCGCGCAGCCCCGCGGCGTTCCATTCCGGGTGCAGCACACCTGCATGCGTACACGCGCGCCGCGTCAAGGTGCCTTGATATAAGCACACGTCACGGCAAAACGCCCCACGCTGTGGCGCGCAAGCATCAATCTGCGATCCCAGACACTACACCAAGCTTCGATTTGATTGGGGAGGAGAACCAAGCGCTCAATGAGCCAATCCACGATGCGCGACGGCGAGGCAGTGCCAATGCCTGCGCGGCCAGCAGCGCCGCCCCCGTGGGTGGCGCTACCCCTGGTCGCGCCGTTCCTCGACGCCGCGTCGCTCGCGGCGGCGTCCTGCGTCTCCACGTCGTGGCGCGCCGCCTTCGCCGCGGACTACCTCTGGGCGCGGCTCTGCGCGCAGCACTACCCGTCCGCGCTCGGCCTCCTCCGCCAGCCGCATCTCCCCGACGACAGCGGCAGCAGGCGCTGCAACTCGGCGTCGTCGTCCCCACACCGCCGCCTCTTCGCGCTGTTCCGCTCCGCGGCCGCGCGCTCCCGCGCCCTCCCCGCGCCGCGGCTCGCCCTCGCAGACGTCGCCTTCGCCGTCGACGTGTTCGCGGCCGACGGCAGGAACACGCTCTCCTTCGCGGTCGCCGCCGACAAGGCCAGCGACGTCGAGAGCAACGCGTCCGGGCTGTTCCTGTTCGGTGTCGACCTGAGCGACCGGAACGGCGCGATCGGTCCCGGGGAGTGGCGCGTCCGGTGGACTGCGGTGCGACGCGACGTCGCGCCGCCACAGGCGGCGGTCCTGATGATGGACGCCAAGGTGTCGGCGGCAAGAGCCGCCGGCGCCATCAGGTTTGGCTGGAGAGGCGAGGCAGGGGTCACGGAGAAGCTGCCCGCGGCGTGCTGCGGCGGCGCGAGGTTGGAAGCGGAGGTCGTCGTGGAGCTGGCCGGGGAGGAGAGGACGGTGGAGAAGGTGAGGCTCGGGGTGCTGTGCGAGTGTAGGTACGTGAGCGTCGACGACGGGCTCAGATACTTGCAGCATTTCCTCTTGTAAGTTGTAACAGTGTTCAAGAGGAATCACATGTGTATACAACTTCCAATGTTGGTACCGGCTGCATGCTCTGTTTCTGGTGATAGCCCGGTGATCCTCCGTGCACATCTACGGATCAACACTCTTCAAGCATACTGTAGGTTATGGCGTTATGTAATGCATGAGCGCATTTACAGGTGTAATCGTTGTGTAAGACTGTTTCCAAGCTAACTTTTACGATGAACTGGCTTCTTCTACTTGGTTTCAGCTGCAATGTAGCTGTAGCTTTGCAATTGTTTTTTTTCCAAGAATTATTGGGGTTCTCTGTTCTAAACTAAAGTAAATCTTATAATTTTTTCTGTGAAATCGAACTGATTTATATAAAATTTATATATAATTTATCTTATTGCTGAGGCTCTGTTCAGCACGACTCGGCTCACGGCTCCCCGTTGTCCAAACTAGCAGTAACTAGCAGCAAGTCTATTAAATAAGTAAAGACAACAACAACATGCAACGGATGGTCTTGCAGACGGACACACACCAAGGGCCTTCCTTGCCCAAAGAAACAGCAGGTCCCATTTGCAAGAGACGTATCAGAACGATTGGGTAGGATGGGCCAAACATCAGGCGGACGGCCCACCATCCTCGCCGAAACGAGCCGCACCGGCGCTTCGGTTGCCGACCCAGCGGGACGGCTGCGTGCCCAGTGCCCACTCCGCACCGAGCCCGGCGGAGCCCAGAGCGCACACGCTCCTTTTAGCGCTCCACGTCGCGGCGCCTGCGCGCACTCGCTCGCCGACCGATGCCGCTGCTGCTGCGCGGCGCCTCGCTCCTCCGCCTCTACCAGTACGGTGACCGTCCCGCCTCTCCATGTGTCTCCTCTCCTATGCGCATTTTCTATTTCCTTCTCGATTTAGCCCGTGTGGTCTGCGTCCATTCGTTTATTCCGCGGGCCGCCGTGGAGCAGCCGTTGCTCCATAAGGGAGAGCTGTCCATCAAGGGTTTGCCGCCTGTGTAAATCCCTAGTTATTTCTTGTGTCTGCTTTGAAACTATTGACCGCGTAGTTAGATTTGGGGGCGGGTGGGGCGGGGCGGGAGGAGCTTCGGGATTTTGCTAGGGAAGTTACTTCAGCTTAGACTCATTTGCTGGTTGGATGAAACCATGAATCGTTCTCTAGATTGTTGGAGAATTTTTTTTCCCTGCATTTAAGTCGTGCATGGATTCATTGCCACAGGAATAATTTAACTTGAAGGGTTGAAGGGTTCTTCGTCAATAGATAGTGAAAGTATCCATCTTCATCAACAGGTGTAGCCGTGGGCTCCCCAGTGCGAATTTCAGTCCTAGAAAACTCGTGCTTCCCAAGCTGTTTGTCATGGCGGACCGAACCCAGGCGACATACTCGCGCAGAGCTGCATCCAAGAGCAGCGAGATCAAGAAAGATGAGCAATCTGTCATAGAAAAGGTTGTATTTTCCCTGTTTTCGTATTCCCTGTTTGCCCGTTTTCCTGTCTCATGAACTTGTATTTGAACTCTAGGAAGATTCTGCTGAGAGCGAATTGGAGCTGGAGAGATTCAGAAATGACCCTAGCCAGCTCCAGTCACTGACAGTGAAGGAGCTCAGGGATCTCACTAGGTTCCAAAAAAAAAATTCATCTGGTCTGCACATTTCGTCCATTGCTGACAATTGTTTTGCTCTATTACTAATGGTTCTTTTTTCCAATGATCTTGAAGGAGGATGGGGGTTTCTGTGAAAGGTAACAAGAAAGATTTAGTATCAGCTCTGATGGAGACTCTGGCGGGGGGAGAAAGTGGTAAGAATTTCTGTGTCCACTGGCAGTATCTTTGAACTATATTCATGCATTTTAATACAATAAATCAACAGAGTAAAAACCAATGATGACTAGGACATGTAATTCTGTGAACCAACTGTTTCAATGATAACCTCTGCACTAGTAACATAATTTACCAAATATGTAGTTCTCTGATCCTGTTGATTATATGAGTCCTTTAAAAGCTCCTATTGGCATTGTGTACCCACAGCCACAGCCAAAAGTTTAGGTGGACAACACATGGGAATGACTGCATTGTTGAGAACCCTTGCTTTCATATGTTGGCCTTCACCTTGCCTACAACGCATTTTAATTGGAGAGTCGTTTACTACAGGTAAAGAGGAAAATTCACCAGTTGAGAAGGTCAAGTCCTCAGAACTACCGTCAAAACGGAAAGGTAGTGCTTCAGTTGTGGTTCAACAAAAAACAGAAAGCTCACAGGTTATTTCTGAAACTCCTAGCAAGAAGAGAAGTAGAACAAAACAGAAGTCAGTTAAGAGCACCACTGTCGAGGAGAATTCTGTTACTAATGTCAAGCTAAGTAAGACGTCAGTCCAGAAGGAGGCAAATATCGGTGCGTTCACTTGTTCGCTACTTTCTATACTGTTTATTTAATTAGAAAATTGCTTGGCTAAGATTTGGCTGCACTATCACAGTCCAAGGTGCAGTTTCTAAATCAGGATTGGGTAATGATGCCACAGAACCTTGGACAGTACTTGTACATAAGAAGCCGCAACCTGGATGGATTCCATACAATCCTAAGACTATGAGGCCTCCACCTCTTAGCAAGGATACAAAAGCTTTGAAGATTCTATCATGGAATGTGAATGGATTGAAAGCATTACTCAAATCAAGAGGTTTCTCAATAAAGGAGTTAGCAGAGAGGGAGGATTTTGATGTATTATGCCTACAAGAGACAAAAATTCAGGTAGCATTAGAGTTGTCTTTTTGTCAATCATGCTATCAAGATACTAGTGCAAAGAAAGGTCAAAAAGATTATTTGTTGTAATGTGACACCTTTTATCATCTTTCAATTGTTTGTTATTAATATCTACAATTACCTAATGGCTAATGTTGAACAGGAGAAGGATGTCACAGTTATTAAGGAGAGTCTACTTGATGGGTATACAAGTAGTTTCTGGACATGCAGTGTATCAAAGCTTGGCTATTCAGGAACAGCAATTATTTCACGAGTATGTACCGTCATTCATGCACCTTAGCTCCCAAATTTGTCATGTTTATACCTAGTAGAAACAGAACGCCGGTGAAGTCTTATTGATTTGTTCTGTTTTATTTCCTGTCAATAACTGCAAAGCAAATATAATTGACCACCATATCTTGTTTCAAAGCTTTGTTATAAAAATGTATTCATTCTTCAATCTTCTGGATCTCACCTTTTGTGAAGTATAAGGCAACCCGTCTGATTAATCACTGAGAGATATGTTTGTATTTTTATATAAATGCTAGACAAGGAGACTACCTTATCATAACACTGACATGTTCATCAGTTCATTTTTTTCATGCTCTTGCTAAATAGTCACATTGAGCATAAAATTTTGGTTGAAATATTAGCTTATATATATTTTCTTTCTATTCACTATTTTTATTGCATTGTATATATAGGTGAAACCACTCTCTATCAAGTATGGGCTTGGTATACCAGATCATGATACTGAAGGAAGGGTTGTAACAGTAGAGTTTGATGACCTCTACTTGCTCACTGCATATGTACCAAATTCTGGTGATGGTCTAAAAAGATTGGTAAGGTTTTCCTTCTAGTACAAATCACTTGAGGCTAAAGTATTCATAATCATATATCATTGTGCAGAATTACAGAGTCACAGAATGGGATCCATCTCTTGGCCACTACATGAAAGTATGGCTTTCCTGATACCATCCCCCCTCCCCTCTCCTATTGCTTGGTTCTTACCGTTCAAATTACATGTTACTCGATCAATTTGCGTTATCCATGCACCAGATCTCTGACATGCATTTTGCATGCCTAAACTTTGTAAAAGGTAAGATTTAATTGTAAAAAAAAATCTTATTAGAACTTTGGATAGTACATGGCCAAACTCAAGGCCTGGCTCAAGATATATGCACCAAATGACCAAATTGTCCAAATTTAATCAAAGTGGTGAATCTTATCCAGTACATTCAGGCATCTTTCAATTTGCATTCTCTCTTTCGTTGGTCATCATTGATCTCTTCTTTGCCTTTACCAGTCAAGCCGGCATAGTAGCATCTTTAGTTTGTCATGTGCAATATTTATGCTCCTAGTTATCGAAAGTAAAGTTCTAAATTCTAGATTTGTGCTCTGCAAAATTATATCACTGGTCAGATAAGCATGATTTTTCAGACATGATTTCACGTCCAGCATTTAGTATTTACAGCCTTCAGTATGCACGATTGCACAAGCAGTGCCAAATTTACTCTTAAATGCCAGGGTTATGCAGTTTTAACATAATGTACTGTGTATGTTTCTTTATGATTATGTAGGAACTTGAAAAATCCAAGCCTGTCATACTAGCTGGTGATCTTAACTGTGCACATCAGGAGATTGATATCCATGATCCTGCTGTGAGTATCCATGTTTGAATTGTTTCTTGCAGAAGTACTGTACATTTATACTACCTTATGTTTTAACTGCTTGCACTACAGAGAAATCCATGTTCAAACTGTAGCAACAAATATCTTTAGTTTTAGATTATCTTTGTTAGACGTAGACGAGACTAACAAGTTGTGATCCTTTTTTTTAAAGCTTAAAGAGTTAGGCAAACAAACATTTCAGGCTGTGAAAGACTGCTGCAATTGTCATGCTTGTTTTTGAGAGGGTTTAAATATTAAACCCTTTAGCTCTTAAATGTGCCTTTTAGTCTAGATCAGATTTAATTTGTGATAGCCGACATCAGTTTTTGAGAGGCTCTTAAACCCTTCAGCTTCTCCAAGCTTTTCTTGTCTAGGCGGTGATCTCTTATATTTGATACCTTTTGTCCAGGGGAATCGTAGAAGTGCAGGCTTCACAAACGAAGAAAGAGAATCATTTGAGGTCAATTTTCTTTCCAAAGGGTTTGTTGATACATTTCGGAAGCAGCATCCCAATGTTGTTGCATATACCTACTGGGGGGCAAGGCATAATGGACGGAAGACGAACAAAGGTATGTACTCAATAATTTAGGATTATTTGTCACCAACCAGCATCCTAGGACTTTTGCATTTGTGCAAAATAATACTGATAAATTTCTGTATTTTTTTTTTGGGTAGTACACAAGGTTAACAAAACCGTTGAAAACTGGTTGGCTTTCACGGTTTTCAGTAAATCCGGTCCAGTCCTGTTTCATTGAACGACCGATTTTCGGTAAAAAAATTTTAAAAAAGGAATTTTGAAAACCGGTAAAAACAAATTGGTGGGTTTCAAAATTTGAAACTTGAAAACCGAAGAAACCTGTTTCTGACCGCTTTACTGTAGTGTTTCGACCAAATTTTGTTTAATTTTGATTTTTTTCGATTTGGAGCGGTTTTTAACCAGTTTTTGGCAAACCCCCGGTTCAATGCATAACTGAAACACTGGTAGTACATAACTCTGACACCCATTGCCTCAGCATAGCCGAATATCATTCTCGTTTTTTATCTGAAAGTCATGCTCACTAGTTCACTTGTTATTGTGTTCTTGGAACTGAAGGTTGGCGCCTGGACTACTTTCTCGTGTCACAATCGATCGCGGAAAAGGTTCACGATTCATATATTCTTCCTGACATCTCGGCCAGTGATCACAGCCCACTCGGCCTCATACTGAAGCTCTAGGATGCATCAAGGGTTATGCAAAACATTGACCCTGAAGCTGGGGTTCGTTACTTTTCAAGAGCGGCTTGTAGTTCAGTGCATCTCTGACAAGAATCTGTGTTTGTACCGGATTACTAGTAAAACAGTTTCAATCATTTTAACATTTTGCGTTGACTATATCGTCCCCTAGACAATTTTTAGAAGTTGGGCTTGGGCATAGGCAGAGGTCCAGTTGACTGATAGTGACGCTAAACTTATTAGTGCATGTCTCATATGGGTGCGCGTGTTAGATTAGATGAGTGTGAGGAGTCGATAGAAATATGATTTTACCTATACGTTTTTTGTCAGGAAAAACGTAGGCTGAAATACGTACGATTAATAAAGATGCGGATAGAGAGAGGTGCTCCAAAGTCCCAAGCCAGGTCGACCTCTGGTTCGATGTACTTGGGCTGCGCAATGCGATTGGATGTATTACAGATTTGGGCCGTTTGGACCAATTTGGGTGAGCTGAGTTACCAAACCGGCGTAGGAGTAGGAAGCTGGGAACACTCCCTCACCAAAATACACACACGAGGTAATCCGCCTCTACCTGAGGCCTGCCGCCGCGAGATATCGTATCATCCCGTTTTACATAGAGCCTTTCCAATTTTTGTCAGTAAAAACAATATATTTTAAAAATTAGTTATTAAACTCACAAATTATAGACTAACAAAGCCTTCTTTTACCGAGCCCCGAACGGTAATCCAGTGTCGCCGACGAAAATCAGAAGGTGAAAACACAACCCCTCGATTAGAGGCGGCAAGCGGCGGGGTCGCCGTCGAGACGAGCGGAGCTTCTTAGGCCGTACGTCTCTCTCTCTCTCTCTCTCTCTCTCTCTCTCTCTCTCTCCATGATTTCCTTTACTGCCTTCCCTTACTTACCCAGTCCATGCCACTTGCCGAATTTCCGTAAAATAGGAACGTTTTTCTTTCATTCGCGATGTGTTTTCTTGGTGCGTAAGGCGGTAAGGGCATAATTACAAAATCCTCGATTCCCTGTTAGGGGGAAACATCGCGATGAAACTCCTCCGCATATTGCCGATTGGAGCCGTAATTTCAATGAGGTTGTGTTCTTCTCCGGGAACCGGAGGTTCTTGCGTAGCTGAGGCGTACTGCCCTCTAACCGGAAGTTCTGATTGGTCCTTCGATTTTTTCTATTGCGCTTTCGTTATCACCAGTTCACCATAGGATGTTCTGTGTGGAGTGTCTTTTGCCGCGTAACCCTTTGGGGGGGGCAGGGGTTAGCATCATTTCAGATTGATAGTGTTTCTAGATTAAGTGCCACCTGTATTCTTGTAGCCTTAGTCTTGTTATTCCAAGATGCACTATGTACTAGTAGCTCCTTATTATGACATAATTGGAATTCTATTCACTGAACTTCTGTGCCACCATGTCATACGTTTTTTGGTTTTCTGATGGCGTCTCTGCTTTTGCAGTACAATTCGTACAACGATGATGAACACAAGACGTTTTCTGCATGGGTATCCTGCAGGGAGTTCTGCTGAGCCTTGGACCCAACTTACCCACAGAGAGAGATTACCGGACTGGGTCGCATACAATCCAAGGACCATGAGGCCTCCGCCGCTCAGCAGTGACACTAATTCTATGAAGATTCTGTCCTGGAATGTGAATGGACTGAAAACTGTTGTGCAGTCTGGATTTTCTGCATCTGAGTTGGCTAGCAGGGAGAATTTTGACGTATTATGTCTCCAAGAGACACATCTGGAGGTACTCCTAAGTTTTAGTGTTCCCATGCTCTTTGTGTACATAGTACATGACTCGAACATTTTTTCCTGATGGATTTTGGGTTGCTTCAGTGTTATTCAGACCACTTTTGTGACCACATATATTATGGCATGGGTCGTTATTGTAGTCTTAGTTAAGATAATTTATGTCAGTTTCATGACCAGAACTACATGCTATTTTTCAGGAGGGAGACGCTAAACATTTCCAGAACATGATAGAAGACTATGATAATAGCTATTGGTCATGCAGTGTCTCAAGGCTTGGTTATTCAGGAACTGCAGTAATTTCACGGGTAGGTTTTTGCTGTTGATGATACACGGCACCTCCCATTTTACTG
This sequence comes from Zoysia japonica, assembly GCA_001602275.1. NCBI lineage: Eukaryota > Viridiplantae > Streptophyta > Magnoliopsida > Poales > Poaceae > Zoysia > Zoysia japonica. The sequence goes on from BCLF01000040.1 coordinate 1,134,742, forward strand.
AGACCGTAAAATTAGTGTGCAGTGGAGAAAATATGAAGTTCTCTGGGATCAGTATGTATGAAGTAAATGTGACTTCACTTTCTTTTTCTTAAATCCTTCCATCACCGTTATAGGTAAAACCAATCTCGGTCCAATATGGACTTGGTATACAAGAACATGATCAGGAGGGAAGGATTATCACTCTGGAGTTTAATGGTCTTTACTTGATAAACGTGTATGTCCCAAATTCTGGACGTGCTTTACGGAGACTGGTAAAAACTGATTCTCCTTAATACTTTATTATTTTATGCTGATTGCTTGCCACCAAATTTGATCTAATATTTTTTTTCATTTTTCTTTCAGAATTACAGGGTTAGCGATTGGGATCCGTGCTTTAGCAACTATATAAAGGTGCATGTGCTTTCTTAGCTCTTTAGTGTTCTCCATTTCATGCCTGAAAATTCTCCTTGTATGCTGTTCTGCATCATATTGCAAAGATAAATTCAGAATGTGTTCAAGTAAATTTGCAATGCAAAGCTGAGGTATGGATTTTGATCTGTAGAATCTTGAAGGTTCCAAACCAGTAATAGTTGCTGGTGATCTTAACTGTGCACGCGAAAGTATCGACATTCACAATCCTCCAGTAAGTCTCCCCCTCTCTCTCTCTGTCTAATCATTTTTTTATTATATCATGGCCTTCATCAGTGATAGTATCATAAGGCGATAGATCTTTTGTCTTGGATATTATGTCTTGGTCTTCATCAATGATATTTCTCACCTGTCTTTTAGTTCACACGTTGTTAAATCATGGACAAAATGTGAAACTTTAGATATGCAATTAGATCTTTACCTCTTGACCTTACTGTTCCCTTATATTATGCGTGGCTCCTCCTTTTTCCAGTAATGTAATATTTCAGGCAAAAGGAATACCCTTTGCCTTGTGAGGTATACCATATAAGGAACTGCAATTGATGATTTTTTTTTGTTTGTTTCACTAGTCCGTAGCTATACCTTATATGTGGGTGATTAACATTTTTTTTTTCAGGCAAAAACACAATCTGCAGGTTTTACAGTTGAAGAGAGGGAATCATTTGAGAGGAACTTCTCTAGCAAAGGCCTTATTGATACTTTCCGTAAACAGCATCCAAATGTTGTTGCCTACACCTTCTGGGGTGAAAACCAGCGCATTACCAACAAAGGTATGTCACTGAATCATTATTTGGTGATTGGAGACCTACTTACCTTTAGCTTAATCTATAGTGTTTATGCTGCATGTCATGTGAGCTAGTTTGAGATTAGATTGTCATAAGTATGTAAGCAATTGTCGTAATAGATCTTTACTACTAGTCCTTAAAAAAAAATTCCCAATCTGTTAAAGTTTACTTAAGCTTTATATTTATTATGGGAAATGTAAAATTACCTATATTTACCTTTGGTGTTTCATTTACCAGGTTGGAGATTAGACTACTTTCTTGCGTCCGAATCCATTGTCGATAAGGTCCATGATTCTTATATTCTGCCAGATGTGTCCTTCAGTGACCATAGTCCAATTGGCCTTGTACTGAAGTTGTAGGCACTGATCATACTCATAAAGCTTGGAAGCCAAAGCTAAGCAGAGTCATTGTGGAGAAAGAACCTGTAGAAGATTCCATTTGCTTATCTAGCCTGAAATTATTCAAATTTATGCGGTTAAGTTTGTGGTCTCTTCTTCAGATAATCTTGTGAATGCATTTTCGTGGCTTCAGAAATTCACACCTTGCATGTGCAGTTCTATACCTTCTTTGCCCCAGCCTAGCGGTTTATACAAATTAAATTTACAATGATCACGAAGTCGTTGCCAGACTGTTTCTGCTTGTCCTCTTAAGGTGCTTGGACAACTGAAGCTTTATGCAGTAACGTTTCGTGCCGCACAAGATCATGAAACAATCTTATTTTACAAACCAGACGCTGGCCCTGAAATATGTTAGCGGTACTTACGAGCACCTTATCTATCTGAATCATTTAACATGCAAATCATGAAATAACCTCTGTTGAAATCCAGCATTACAATTTACAAGCTACAAGTGTATCAATGATTCATAACATGTCCTTTGTCGTGCACAACCAGAGAAGCCTGCCATTAGAGAATGGAGTTCCTAACAAATCAGTCTAAGGCATAAGTCCGTGACGGCCAAGTACCATCTTCATTCGTTCTTACTGCTGCAACATTGCAGCAGCAAATACAGCTGTAAACCAACTACTGAGCTCCAGATATAAATTACTACCATATATACACAATGGGCGCCATGCTCAACAAAACTGTAACTAGGGTTGGTTATCAGTACTATCTACAGCAAAATCTAAGATTACCTTATCTACCAGATTCTATGCTAGCTCTATTCTACGTATCTGAAGATGTCCACCATTGATGATATCAAGCCCAAACGACACCTCTGGTGCGAAGTGAACGAGCACCTTGACATATGTCAATGCAGCAAGTCCACCTGAAGTCCATTATAACTCACTCACATAGCTAGTGACTGTTTGGCATAACCAGCGTGCTGATAGGAGTAATGCATGCCATTTCTTACTCGGCAGAGTCTCCACCCATTACTTGGGCCATTGTGCTCATCCACGTGGTGCTTTGATTTCATGGGTTTTGCACTAATTGAGCCTCCTCCATTCCTGCTGTTCCTTCTGCTTGAATCATTGGTTTGCCTTCTCCAGGGTCCATATGGCATGCCCTGGCTGTCAGGCATATCATAGATATCTCTGTGGTTATCCCATGAATCCATCCAGAGAGCGGTAGAACCCCAACCATAATCATGTTTCCAAGCATCCTGGGAGTCATGCTTCATGTTCCAATTGGCAATGCATGGATTTTTCTGCTCTCCCCAGCTGTTTGTTTGGCCTTGCTGTTCCACATACGTGTCCCAATTTGCAGAGCTTTGCTGAACAATCGTTTGAGCAGGCTGCTCAACACAACAGTCCCAGTTTAGCAAATTTTGCTGACAGTTTGCTTTGAAAGACTGTTCCAGATGATTATCCTGGTTTATTGAGCATTGCAGGCCAAAAGTGTTACATGTTTCCACATCATCCCATCCTGTGACAGGAACTGGCTTGTCTGTGAAAACAAAGGAGTGCCAGCCATCAGGAGCAACATTGACTCTTTTGGGAGCAGCTCTGCGTGACCTCTCCAGATCAGCTACCAATTCAGGATCAAGGCGTTCATCATGATTGACCATGTCAATATACAAATTTGGATCAGGCAAAGGAATATCACAAGCCTGACCATGATATTCAGCACAGAAGCGGGCCTTCGCATTTTCAAATGCCTCTAATGCAGCTGAGTCATCCCATTCAGCCACACTTCTGTAGAGTGGTATCAATCTCTTGGTCTCACAAAGTTTACCCCAGGGGATAGCACAAGCGTCAGTGCAAAATTTCTTCTCCCACAATGGAACTGAGAAACTTCCACCACCTAGAAATCACACATAAACCATGGTTTATGATCAATCTATGCAAGGAATTTTCAAAACAAAAAACGATATAGAGAAAAAGAAGAATGGGACAGCTCAATCCCAGATTGTATACGTCACAATTTTGAGCCTGATACTAAGCAAGAAACACAAAAAATGGGAATATGACAGTAAAAAAAATAAAGCAGGGCATGTACAATACATCAGGCAGGATTTTGAGCAGATGAAAGGAAAAGCTAAGGACGCTTTACCTAAATTAGATGGCAAAACATTGCAATTACACCAAATTTTGAACGGACAAAAAGGACAGTGTTGGGATCACAGATTAGTTAGAAATGAATACAAAATAGAAAAGTATTCCAGAACCTAAGTACTGATCACATGTTATCTAGGAAAATAAAATGCAGGTTCAGTTTATGTCAGTCAAAGTGATAAGGTTTAGTTGGGTAGATTTCACCAAGATTGTGGCAGAAATTACTAGCTTCCGTAAGCTCTGTAACTAACATTATCCCATGTTCTCATAACTATTTAACAGATCACAATGTGGATCAGACCGGCATAAAATTTTAGAACTTTCAGAATGTTATCTCAGAATTATTGCAGAAACAGCACACGGATGTGATCGAACACTCAAACTGAACTCATCAAGCTGCAAGTTAAAATTACTCGTATAACCAGAGTACTAGCACACCATATGCAAAACAAATGGACGGGCAAACTCAAGGCGACACAAGGCAATACGCAATCTCTAGCCATCCTATCGACTCAATGCAAACTCCCTGAAAACAATGTGTTTCCTTTGCACGTCTTTTTCGTGACAGAGCCACATACATCCTCCAAGCCAAAGGAAATGTATCCATCCAAGCACCCACACCACCGAAAACGGAATCACAAACTGGCAGGATTCGCTGCCGATCTGGAGACGTTTCGACATGTAAAAAATCCCAACACGGAGAAAGAACCGACAGGAATGGAAGAACGGTATTCCCGTCTTAAAAACAGGAAGAGAGCAACGGCGCGCAACCCACCCATCCAATCCAAACCGAAAGCGAAAGAGCAAAATGTAAACAGCAAGGTTCGTAAACAGTACTAGGCAGCGATGGAGGAACTCACCACCGTGAGAGCGCGGAGGCCGCCGCGGCTTGCCGCGCTCTCTGTAGATCGGCCGCTTCTCCGCCATGGACGGTCAGCCACTCAGCCGAGCGGTTCTTCTCTCTTAAACCCGCCCTCCAGGGCCCGCGGGAAAGGCGCGCGCCGACCACCCACCAGTCCACCACCAGGATGGGCGCCCAGCAGAACGATCGGAAAGGCACAGGTTGGCACCCTCGGAGCGGCGCGTGAGGTTACTCAGGACCTCAGGTGCTGGGTGTGCGGGAAGCCGGGGAGCGCGAGCGGGTCGGTTCGGCAGCGAAAGCGACGCGGCCACTCGGGCAAGGAGAGTACAAGGAGAGGAGAGGAGGTGGCTTGCCGGTTTTTGGTGCCTTCGTTAGTTTCGCCCGCCCAGCCGGAGCCGAGAAAGAAGTGCTTTGGCCACCTTTTTCTTTTTCTGACACAGTGACACTTGCGTTGGGCCACTTTTTCCAGAGAGGCGACGAAGCCTGTGCCGCCACGTAGACGAAGACGTCGTCTGCCGCTGTGATTTTTCCTCGTTTCAGGTGCAGGGAACGGGTTTCCACGACGGATCAGGATCGCCTGCTCTTCGACGACAAGCGGCGCCCAGACAAAGACGGGGAGGATCCATGCACCGTGGCGGTGCCGGTAGTCGAGTGGTTCTGGCCACGAACTCACGGAGCTTCGACGCTGTCGCGGCAGGATCGCCAGAGGACCCCGAGCGCGGGGCTGGAGACCGCTCGCTGGAGGCAACTTATAGGAACGCGGATTACATAAAAGCGAGCACAATAGTTTCCCATGCTGAGCTATGCATTTCAGTTCAGGATGGAAATTGCAAGATGTGAAGCAAGGGGATGCAACTCGAACGCGAACTTCTGTATTGATGAATCTATCCTCGTCATCAAAACGATGGATCGAAATAAAGAACTGCAAGACGGTGTACGAATGATGCATCAGGGACGATGCGCTTGCTTCTAATCTAATCTACGACGCCGCCGCGAAGTCGACGTGGTAGACCTCGCTCATGTCCGGCCTGAACAGCCCGAAGTTCTGCTCCACGCCCTCCGGCTTCTGGTTCTCGTTGAACATAGCGAAGAGGTACGTCTCCACGGCCTTCCCGGGCCGCCGCGGCGTGCCGCGCGCGACGTGGCGCACCACGTTGTTCACGTACGCCGCCGCGTTCTCCACGCTGGCGCCGAGCCCGCCGCCGCCCGACGGCCACCCGGTCTCCGACACCACCACGTCCACGCTCCGCGCGCCGGCCTTCTCCAACGCGGCGTGCACCGCGTCCAGGATGGCGTCGAACATGTTCGTGTACGCCACCCCGGCGTCGGTCACGACGGCGGCCGTTCCCGTCGCGGACAGGAGCGCGTAGTCGAGCCGCAACGTCGACGGGTCCGCGGCGTACGCGAAGTAGGGGTACACGTTCACGAGCAGCGGCGTGGCCCTGGACGCGAGGAACGCCGCGATCGGCCCGATCGACGGCAGCGCCGCGTCCGAGAACGCGCCCTGCGACGGCGGGTACGAGGACCCGAGCACGGACGTGGCCACGGCCGTCGTGACGGCCACGCTGAGCCCCGCGGCCCGGAGCGCGGACTCGAGGTTTCGCATCGCCGGGAGGACGCGCGCGGCGTCGTCACCCGGGATGACCTCGTTGCCGGCCGTGATGTAGCGGAAGCGGACGGCGCCCGCGAACGGCTCGACATAGGACTTGACCCAGGACGCGGCGAACGACTCGTCGGCGGCGAGGCGGGCGAGGTCCTCGTTCAGCGTGCCGAGGACGACGCCGAGACCCGAGGCGCGGAGCGCTTCCAGGACGGTGGTGTCCGGGTGGTAGAGCCGGACGTCGGTAATGTTCTTGGCCTTGTACAGCGCCACGACCTTGTCCGGAGACGGCAGGTTGTTGGCGATCATGCCGTAGCTCACGCCAATGCCTTCAACCCCTGCACAAGAACAGGTGAAGAGTAAAGAAGCTGCCATCCTACAATGCTGGATCTTTTCCCCCGGCGATACCAGCAGTAATTTTGCAGTGGAAGGAGAGCAAAGTGAAACATCAACTACTACCGATCGTTCCTGAGTAGCCATCACCAGTTAAGGCATGCACTGTACTACACAACCTAAATTTGGTAGCCTCCTCATGATGGACCATAATCTGTTGATGCTTGACGTTTTGCTAACTTAACTGAATAGGAACAGATTACCAGGACAACGAAGATGGCAACGAGAAAACGTACAGAAAACAAAAATGACCGTCAAGAACACTCAAAATCATTTCATCTACACTGCCCCGTTCTCAGATTTCTCAGAACATCCTAGATCAAGAAGGCTTGCAGGGAAACATGTCATTACACCAATCGTCATCGCAGAAAGATAAACGTGCGAAGTGGTAAACTCAGCAACGAAGCAAGATAAACATGCAAATTACGCAGTAAACTCAGCATCGCAAATCAACACAATGAGTCACCAATCAGCCGCAACCGACGGCGTAGTAGACTAAACATCCGCTCACCTGAGAACGACGAGCCGAGCACCAGCACGCAGCAGGCGGCAACCCAGAACGCCATCACCTCGATTGGTTTTTCCAGGCTCGCAGCAGAACAAGCTTCTCCTTCTCCTCTGCTCCAAAAACCTCGCTTCCTCCTAAGCCCTCTTCGTGTTCCACCCCCTGCCCGGCGGCGCGCTTTATAGAAGGCCACCAGGCCCTGCAGGTCGCGTCAAGGCAACCACCGATGGGCCACGATCTCCCATCCATACTTACGCGCCGCGCTGGTGGGGGCATGCGGTGCGGTTTGTTTCCGCGTCGACGTGAACGACGGACGCAGTGGACTCCTGCCCAGATGGAAACGGCACGACCGCGCGCGGGAAAGTGCCTGGGTACCACGATGACTTTCCATGCTCGCGTTCCGCCCCTCCAGATTCAGTGGCCGCATTGGCGGTGCGTGGACTGGAACTTACTCATCCGTGATGGGATGACCAATGATTTGGGATGGGGATATTTTGCGGAAAGGAGATTTGCCATATAGTGCCTTGTTTCGATTATCGTGTCTTTGGGGTTTACATATAGATACCGCGTGGTAGCGAATGTAGGAAGAAAGGGTCTGTTGCTTTCTTGGAAAGATAAGGAATATAAGCCTTTCCATACTGAACGTAATGTTATGAAATCTTTTGCTCGTAGACTCTTGGTAGTAAGTGATATCATGATTTCAGAAACATTTCATTCCGTCATTCTTTAGAATCTACTTGAAACAATGTAGACATCTATGTGTCACGACATTCAGCTTTCATGGTTATCTGAAAAACATATCAGATCAAATGTTGCCGATTCATTTCATATCATAGTAAGCTTTGTCATTGTCAGGATTAAAATCCAGCAATTTGGTGTCCTGATAAGGTCCAGACTGTCCAGTACGTACCAAACGTGATCGTAGGTTTAGAGGAGGAGATAGATCATATCACAACAGCTATGACTCTTAACAAACGGGTGCAAAGCAATAGACACATCGGATCAATAATTCCAGCCTCTAGCTTCCTCATTACGAAACACAAATATCGTTGAGCCACTAACTCACCAAACAGATTATATACAGAAGATATGCACGAGGAACATTAGGCTACTTAGCAACCGCAACAAATCTCTTCTCAGAATTACTAATATTACAACAACAGCAACAGCATCTTTCAGAGCACATGGCCACAAACATCTCTGGCGCAGTTCAGTTCTATTCAACAACAGAAGGAAAATAAGATGAAAAAAAAACTGTCTAGGCTTTTGCAGTTGGTTGACCAAGAAGGGATGGTCGGTAAAGTGAGTGGCCTTGTGCCATCTCAATTCTTTCACGTGGATCATACATAGTCTCGTCTCTTATAGCCTGAAGAATAGAATCAGCGGGCACCTCCCTGTGATACAATGTTAACAAATAGAATCAGATGGACAGGCAGAAGAAAACTTCTAATACAATAAAGTATGCTAACATGGCAGCATAGGCAGCAATTGGAGAAAATAAAGACAATCAGAATCAGGCCACAAAAACAAAAAACTAGTCTAGATCATGTGGCCTCATACCAGCAACTACTCGACATCACCGGCTATCATCCAGAAACAAGCAAGCATTCTAACCTCTTGATCAAAATTTTATACAGTGCTTTTAGTATTGGGCACATCTCTACGGGCGCAACAGATCGGTTGCCTTCTGGATGCATCACACTTAAGCTATCTTGGCTCAGAAGCTCATAGAAAGCATCAACTGCAGAAACACCCTGAAATGAAATGATACCACACCATTCATTATATGATCTGAGCATGTTTTCACAGTTATTGGAGTTAAGATGACAACAAGAATTGATGATCAAACCTGAATGGTCCCTTTCCCTTTTATGCTATCACCCATTTCCAACGTCAATTCCCCTTTAGCTAATTTATGCCCATACCAGGCATTACGACCTTTCAACAAAGTGACATAAGTGTCCGCTAATAATGGTCCAGCAAGTTTTTCAGGTTCTTCTTCCAGAAGATGTGTGATGTAGATCATCTCAGATGTGCAAAGTGCAAAGTAGACAGACTTGCTGGTTGCACTCTCATTGGTTAGCGCCGCTACCATACCTACAAGGCAACAGAATGTCAACAAATTAATTTAACAATAATCAATGAAGAAACGGAGATAGGTGTGACTAACCACCTATCTCTCAGCACTTCTTGCCTTCATGAACTTTCTTACAGACAATAATAGCAGTTGATATATTATACTTTCTATTTTTTGATAATTACAGAGAAGATTAGTTCAGGATGGGGTGGCATCCTAAATTTTCACATAAGGTAGCAAGTTTTGTGCTGAAGGTCACATCACATATGCTTTAAGTGGCAACAGAACATACACAGAAAAAAGTATGATATGAGGATATAACATTACCAGCGCCAATCGCGTAAACATTTTTCAAACCTCCCATGACTTCGTGAGTTATAAGGTCACTGTTATCCCATACAATAAAATGAGGCTGCCTTAAAAACTTCGCAAGAGATTTTCTCCATTTGTCAGCTCCACAAATACGAGCATTTGCATATTCTTTGTTGTAAATTTCAGAAGCGATGTTAGGGCCACCGAGATATAGAATGTTCTCCAAAGGGACCCCAGCTGCATTAAGCCAATTATTCACAAACCGTAAGAACTTGACAGGATGAGGATGAAAACAAAATACATAGCTGTTAAAAGCAAGCACTAGTACAACAAGGAATGGGATTTGAATATACAAAGCTAAAGCAGCCTAAATAAAATATGTATAAAAATATAAAGCATTGTTCATATGGAACAAATCATCATCTTCCTCCAGCTCTGATTGAAGAGAAATAATTCATCTAGAATAAACAATTTTTTTATGCAGGTTTCAACAAAAAAGTTTCCATGACAGTTGAACCAAATATCGCTATTGCAGTTGCAAGCAGCAGACTGAAGAAGCTCAAGGCCAGAGCCCCAAGTCAGATATGACAAAGGAGAAAACCAGTAACATTAGAACCACCAAATTAAAATTCAGTAAGGAAACACAGTTTTAGATGGGAAAAAAAAACAGTAAAGAAATTGCACAAATGAATGATTATGCAGGTGAAAGGAACCTCACTTGCATTGCTAATCATCTGGGTGGGAGTTATGATCCGTGGCATTGGATCCAGGGATGCCTCTATGCCTTTGGCCAGGGAGATGATGATCGGCGCAGTGACCCTCTCCTTCCAGTACCTACCGATCTCCCCAAACACCTCCCTGGTCTCGGTGGAGGGCAGGCCGTTGATAACAATGTCTGCGTCCCAGACGGCCTCCTGCAGGTTGGTGACGACCTTGAGGGGGCAGAGCGGCGTGTCGACCATGTTGAGGCAGAAGCCGTCCCTGAGTATCTCGTCGGCGTAGAGCGTGCGGTCGCCGAGGCGCGCCTCGACGTACTTGAGGTAGGCGCAGCGGCGGATCAGGCGGCGCAGGACGTCCTCGCGCGCGTTGATGACCTCGAAGAGGTGCTCGGCGGTGGCGCGGTCGACGGCGCGGCCGGGGCGGCGCCAGATGCGCACCTGCACCTTCTCGCGGAGGTGGCCGTACGCGTCCTGCAGCAGCGCACAGAAGACGCTGCCCCACGCGCCCGCCCCGACGCCGGCGATCCGGAGCGGGTCGCCGGCCGCCTTCCCCAGCTGCCGCCGCAGCTCGTCCAGCTTCTCCTCCACGCCCCCGTTGACGTGGCCGTTCGGGTGGCCCGTCGCCGCCTCCGCTCCGCCCATTGCCTCCTCGTTGTCGTCGTAGTCCACCCTCGCCTCTCACCGCAAGCAAAGGAATGAGCAGGCGCGCAAGCTACATGCGCCGAGGAAGAGACGGGCGGGAATGGATTACACGACGCAAGCTATAACTAACCCAGAAGAGCAGGAGAGAAATAGGAACGGAGTCCAGCTCGAATCGCGCGTGTCCGGAAGGCGAGTTCGGGTGACCGGTGACGGGTGGGTTTGGCCGCCGAATCGGCCGCGAGGTGACGACAAACCCGACGCCGGAAAGACCGAGGAGGAGGAGGGCGGCCGGCCTTGCTGCCGCGCTCAGCGCTCTGGAGTGGTTGCCGGTTGGTGCGTGTGGACACGTCGTCTCGCGCGAATCGACCTTCGCGCGAGGCGGAACAGCGACCGGCGGAAAGCGAGGCGGGGGACTGGTGCGCCTCGCGTTTACGACGCGGTACGGCGGGGAGGTGGCAGGCAGGCGGGCGGGGGTGGTGGGGGCGGGTGGTGCAGTGCTGACCAGTTCAAGGGGCTGTGGGGAGAGGGATCATCGGATCACGGCCGGTGGCGGTTGGGGGTTTGCTTGCCAGGCGACGCCATTGCCGCTGCGGTGGTGCCGTGGTACTGATACTGTACCGGCGCTGATGGAAGACGCGCGGTCAGCGGACCCGGCTTATCTCCCGTGCACCACTCTCACGACGATGCAGATGTACTCCGTAGTGTGGATTGCACATGATTTGTCCTCGTTCATCGTTCAAAAAACGCTAAAACTGATTTGATTTCAAATTCAAAAACTGTAAACCGTAAAAATCGCTCGGTTTCCTCTCAAAAATTTGATTTTTGAATTTGTTCGGTTTTTTAACGATTTTCGCAGTTTTTGCGATTTTCGTTAAACCGCTCTCGAGCGGTTTTCGCGGTTCAAATGGTTTTTGAAACCCTGTCTTCAATTCGTGCTGCAGCTGACTGAAAAAATTAAAATCTAAAAAGTTAAAATAAATAAGGTTTTAAAAGCTAATTTTTAAAACACTGAAAAATTAGCTTCTGAAAAAATAAATTAAAAACTGAAAAGCTAATCAAAGCTGCTTTTCTAGTTTTTAGTGTGAAAAAAACCAAGTATATATTACAAAAACTAACAATCACTACTCTATCAACTAGCTTTTTAACTAACTATCAACTAATTTTTCTAAAAATTCAAAAGCTCAACAAAAGCCCGTAGTACAAGACTAGTAGTTTTTTTTCGCACGTGTTGCCTAGGGAACAGGTTTCAAAAACCGCGGTAAACCGCACGAAAATCGTGATTTTCGACCTTACCGCTGCAGTGCGATAGTAATCTGACCGGTTTTCGTTCGAAAATCGTAACTAACACGATAGCAAAAACAGTAAACCGCTCGATTTTAACAGTTAACTGACCGATTTTTTACGGTTTTAAAAACCGGTACTATAGCGGTTTTTTATACCCTGCCAGGGAACCGATTGGCTGCTCATTGCTCGTATGGTTTCACCAAGAAGTCGTCGCACGGATCCGGAGCTCACATGGTTTGTGTTGTACGGCCGTCACTCCGGCGGGCTTCGGGCCGCAACAATGGAGCGCCGGTCGTGCCTGCTTCCCGGACGGCTGCAGATTTTGCTGCAGCGCCAACAATTCAGCTTCTGCGACAATACTGAGACCATTTCTTTCTCTCTCTCTCTCTCTCCTTTTCCATGGATAAAAGACTCTCACGAGTCACGCCTGAAAATGCAAGAATGGACTCATTCGGGAAAGAGAAGAGTCTACCGCGACATGGAAGTTAATTAATCGGAGCAAGATGCAGCTAATAAACAATCGATCCGACAAAGGAGATGCTTGCACTCAACTGCAACCAGGAAAGCTACCAATTGAATTTGGAAGCGATAATATGTTCAGGGCCACGTACAGCGTTTACAAATGCAGTACCAACCATAGTTACCCAATCCCAGATATGGTGACGTGATCCAAACAAATTTGTAGATGAGGCTGCCTACCACGCTTTGTCAAAGACAGTTTTGCAGAGGAAGTCTACGACCAAGTTCCAGGAGTAGTTGATCTGCAGGCAGGTGACCACTGTTAAAATAGAACGGGCACAAACTTGGAAAATCTCACTTCACAACATAAAATATGTTCCCAACTGGGTATCTGTCCAATTTGTTCACAAATCGCTGAATCACAAGGTACTCAGGATTTAGTGATGATAGGCGCTTAATAAGACATGAAAATATGCCGCAGCTGAGGCAATGAGGACATTTGGCGCATATAAAGAATTTCATGGAATGAGTCGCTTGACAATATGTGGGGATGGAGGCACACCAACAGTCCAAATATGCTTATTCAGCTGCCTAAATGTGGAAATGGATCTATGTTACTGAAGACAAAATACATCAAACCACCCTCTTCTGCTGCAAAAGGGAATGATCAATGCTAGTGGCTCTGTCCTATTTCACTGTGACAGTTCCCTCCAAAATGTCAAAAGATAAAAGTTGAGAAAACTTGCATTACAACATATTGGAGTTACTCATGTCACTTGTACGGTGCAATGATCCTCCTTCGCCGTTTTGGAGTCTCCCTCTTAACATACATCTTCTCCATATCATTTAGTGGACGGCTAGAACCATCTGGTAAGCTCATGAATTTCCAGCCCCCTCCCGCCCCACGCTTTCCATGTGGCCCCATCTTCTCAACCATGTAGCTCCATCCATCGTCTGGCCGGCGTCGGCTGTACTTGTGGCACTTAACTTCCCCTGTCACCTGCACTCCAATATATGGTGTCGCATTTCATGATTAAATTTAAACAAAGAAAAGTAAGCAATCAACCATGAAAGCTCAAATAACAAGTTTTAAGAGTGTAATGATTATATAGAACCTAAATCATAGATAAAACAGAAAGCTCAAGGGGTTTATAAGGCAGTTCCAACACATGATGGAGGCCAATGAAAGTCAATACCTTCTTCTTGTTAAACTCCAAGCGTTGAACAAACTCCTCATACAACATCTGGTCTTCCTTCATTGAAATTTCATACAGAACCTCATCCGGATCTCTTGTTGTGCCATCCCAGCCCTCAGGCATCACTCTGAAGTCAGGTTTGTAAGGAAGGGATGCTACATGAAATTCCCTGTCACAGGAATCAAAGAACCTGCAAGAGAAAACAAGAAAAGAGTTAAACATTATCACTGACTCAACAAAAACTGATATAGATATATAAGGAAAATACAGGGCACATCAACTGAATGCAGATTAACATACTTTAAACTGGAGATTCAATGCTTACAAAGCATTAACGACCAAACTTATATGATGAACTGAGCTAATCAGAAACAATGTACATTAGCATTTTCTGGACCAATATGCCAAAGCGATGAACACCAGTTTTTTTAATACTAAATATCCAGATGAGTTCATCCTACCCTTGACAAGAAGTTCGATATCAATATCATTCCTTTGGTTGCATAACACAACACATTTCATTCGTGGTGTGAGCTTCAAACTACAACATCAATTTAGAAACAGACAGGGTTTATGTCGCTTGAATCCTAAATCATATTAATTCAAATTTATGCCTTGTAATGGACAAATTCCATTCAGGGAGAATTTGCTTGACGCAACAACTAAGGATCCTTAATCTCCTCGGATTCCTAACAAATTGATGACATTATCCAATACTCACATGAGTATATTTCCGTTCTAAGTTATTTTCAGTTGCAACAAAAACCTGACACATGGGAGCCTGATCTGAAAATATGAACAAAAACCAGATCAGAGGAATAGTCTCACATACTCTGGGCAGCTGTCGAGCAGGATCTCGATTGAGTCATCGAGTGGCTCGCCCCTCTTGCGCTCCTCCTCCTCTTCCATCTCCTTGAGCCACAGGATGGCGTGCACGCGCTGCCGCATGACGCGGAAGTCCTTGGCGAGCCGCTCGACGGTGTACGTCGTGGGATCCTCCTTGTGCAGCCGGTACATCTCCTGCTTCTCCGAGTCCTTGAGGTAGGAGCCTCGGGCGCCTGGCTCCCGCACCTGCCTCAGGAGCGCGCAGGTCTCCACCATCCGGTCGTCCCAGGAATCGACGTACGCCTTCGACTCGCGGTTGTCGCGCTCCAGGTCCCGCATGAACTCTTCCTCCTCGTCCATGGCGCGCACGGCGGCCAGCTTATTAGACAGAGGATCGGAAGGGGGCGAGACCCGCCGGCCGACGGGGGGAGACGACCCGTCGAAGTGGTCCTTGGTAAGGCCGGTGGACCAGGTGGAGGCCCATTCATCCCCGCCCCCGCTGGGGACGGATGAGGTGTCCCATTCGTCCCCGCCTCCGCTGTCCCCGGGAGAGGAGGAGAACGTGAGGCGGCGGAGGAGGGAGGAGATCCGGGAGGCGGCGGCGGTGGCGGCCGGCGGCGCAGGGAGGCGGCCGCGGAGGAGGGTTTTGCGTAGAGCGAGCATTTTGGGGCTCCGCTGGTCTGAGTGGGCTGCATCACTGCCACGGTTTCAATGGAGGTGGCTGGCTTGGAACCGCTTGCGGGAAGGCGGACCATGGGCTGAGACTCAAAGCCCATTAAATTTGGTCCGAGATAAAAAGTAGGAAGAGCATGGAAGCCCATTAGAACACACTGAAGCCCTGTTCGTTGCAACCTTTTCAATTTTTGTGCTTTTTTCTGTAAAATTAAACTTATTACTATGAAATTTCTATATTTTAAACGGGGTCTGAATTTTATGAAATTCTTGTCACTCTCGTCCGTGAGGGTTTGTTGAAGATAACTAATTTACGCAATCCGATCAAACATTGCCTGTCAGTGTATAATGTGTTTGGATCATGTTTCCTCCGTATGTATGAAGTGCTACTACTCTAGGGCACCAGGGGAGTGATCTTTGGCACCATAAATATCAAGAGCACAATTAAAATGCGTTGCTTGCATTTCCTTCACTGGACAATGTAGGTACACATGACAAAACAAACAGTGCGTGTTCACAGCATCTTGGACAGCAGTTCAACACAAACAACAGTGCTTTAATGGTGGTCAAAAGTCAAAACAGAGTCCTCGCTTCTGTCAGCGTGACCCTGGCCACCACCAGCTTCGTCTACCACTACTGACTGCGCCTGCGACTGCCCCTCCACGTCGCTCCCATCCTCCTCCGCGCCAGCGCTCGGCGAAGACGACACGGGGACTTGCTCGTGCACCTCCCCGTCGCGCGGCGCAGGTCTCACTTCGAGGCCCCGCGGCTCGGCGGCCGCGGGCGGGTTGAAGGACCCGAACTTGGGCGTCGTCTCCAGCGCCGCGAACCCGGCCCCCACGTGCTGGAACGAGAACGACGCGTTGCGGCCCGACCCAGGTCCTGTCTCCTCCCCCGCCGCCGCCGCCGCCGTCGGGGGACAGGTGACGCCGTCGAGAGCCGCGACGCGCGCGCGCCGACGCTTCGGCTCCGGCGGTGGGTCCTCCTCCCCGCCAGCTTCATCCGGAGCCTGGAGCCGGCGCTTCTCGGGAGAGGGAGAGGGAGAGGCCCCGGGCGCGGTAGGCGGCGTGGGCGCCGCGATCTCGGCCTGGGCGGCCTCCGCCGCCATCAGGAACAGGAGATCGACCGGTAGGCGGCAGGGGGATAGGGGGACGGGGGAGTAGGTGGGGATCGGGGATGGGGACGGGGAGGCGAATTTTCTATTCCGGCCGGCACACCGCGCGCCTTCTCGGGTTGCTTCTGTGGCTGGTCTACTGTGGCTGGAGGGAGATGCGAGGACGACAACGCACACGCGCGCTCGCGCATGCGTGTCCGCTCTCATCGTTCTCGTCGACTTGACTGCGGCTGCGACTTGGGGACCCTGTTACTTTCGCAGGTACGGTCCGGATCGTCCGATGATGTTTAGATGTGTGGAGAGATAACAGCAGCGCCTAGTACTACGCACCGCTGTTCACTGTTTGGCTGAACCGGCATGCTACCGGCGGTTTGGCGTGCGGTCCAGGAAGGAGGATTTGATTCCTTCGCATGTGCGCGTGATCCCCCAGCATCGTGATGTGATTTTGAATGTCCCAGATGATCCCTAAGATCGTACTCTAAACTTATTTTTAAATGTCTTAATTTATAGTTGTAGTATCTATACACATATTAACTTACGCTAGTACACACCTCGGATAATTTTAAACATATAGCATGCGGGCCGGAGGAGAGCTTCAACAGTGATGCACTGGCGCAGCCAGCACGGAGCTATGCAGCAGCCAGCGCAAACGGCAATGCACGTACTGCTGTCAACGGACTCATTAACTCAGAGGTCAGAGTGACCACCACCAGGTCCCTCTTTTATGTGTTGTAAAGACAACTACACTCAGTATCTTGATCGGTTTTTTTAACGATCATCAAAATTCTCTGAAACCAGTGTGTAATAAGTATCCATTACCCTCCCATTGTTGTTCCACGCGGGGAGAGTTAACTGAAATTTATCCCATGGATAAACCCCCGATGCATGCGAGCCTAGCGCTCCAACTGAGACGGCACGTGCTCGGACGAGCAATCTTGCCACCGAGCTAGAGGCTCATTCGCATCGTGCTCTGAACTTTGACACTCCACTGAAATGCCGTGAATTAGACCCACAGACGCAGCAAAGGAGTACTCCTATTCTTTTGCTTCTGGTTTTCCCTCGCCATGTTTTCCAGATTCTTTTCATCTTGTGCACTTAGTTTGCAGTCATACTCCTATATGGTTTTCTTAGCTTTGTACGTATCCTCGATAATCGTCGTTTTCCAGGTGCTTCTAAAACTCAAAATAGATTTCATTTCACTTGCCGAACGAAACTGTTTGACCAGGAAAACAGGTGTCCCAAGCAGCATGCGCTTCATCCATCAATTTCTTCTAGAAGCAGGAGTACTCCTTGATGCGATTCCTCACTCGCTGAAAACCCATGCCAATGTGGCACCTACCGTGGCCATTTACGTGTGGCTGCACAACGATTGTTTATGTACTCGTACGAGCAGCGGTCGCGAGATATTTTCCTTCATGAACTTTCCGTGTTGGCCTTTCTGACGACGTGTCGCCGACAAAAGGTACTGCTTGGTTGCAAATGCCACGTGCACGTTTAGGTTTGATGATATGTCTTCGGATTCGGTATGGCCCAATCTGAAGTAGACTCAAGGGGATTTTTGGCCTGGTTCGAGCCACCCGAATGGTGTAATACCCTACGTTCAGGGAGCGGATTATGTCAGGGATAATGTTACAAGACGGGGGCCTCTCTTCGCGGGAGGACCCTGGGTGTGGGTAAGTCGGGGTGTGTTTTGTGTGGTGTTCCACCGTTGCCCCCTTTATCGCTCTCCGGGCCTCCCTTTATATAGGGAGAGCCCTGAGGTTACATGCAATGGGTCCTACGAAATCATGCCGTCTCGCCGACAGGTGGACCCACCCGTCGTTGTCGACATCACTTCGTTCCGTCCAGGCGCGGTCATGACCCGTCACGTCGGGCATGTCGGCGGGTTCCGTGATACCTGTCCGGCGCTACTGTGCTAGCTACAGTGCTGTCCCATCGTGTCTGGCAGTCGTCGCAGCTTTCTGCTGAAGTGTCGCCGTGGTGAACCACGTCCTGTCTCGTCGGGACGGATGGCAGCTGGTCCCCGGAGTAAATGTACCATAACGCGGTACCTGCCTCCTGGGGGTCGCTCCCGGGTGTTATCCTCAGGGCCCGGGGTCTTCGCGCCCTTGCGTGGCCATGCGATAGCCGTCGTAGGTCGTCGCGGCTCCGACCATCGACTTTCTCTCGTTGGAGCGATCTGTTAGGTACCCGGGGTACGTGATCCCGACAAGGTTATTACTGTACTTCTAGGGAGTATACAGTGCAAGTTAAAAGCGACTTTTATTTTTACGAAGTACTTATCTTTGCGCTGGAAAGCGCGGCACCATGACGGACTGGATATCGGGAACCAAGCCACTTTGCAATTGGAGCGCCAAGCGTGCTGCCGGCGACGCGGCCACGTCCGTGTACGGCCCGAGACGCAGCCCCGCGCTCACCAAACCGCACACGAGCTCTACCTGGCCGTCCGACACGTGTGCCTCGATCCAAGGTCCGAGCGGACGCACACACGACACACGAGTCCACGACCAGATATTTTCACGCCACGAAAGCCGGAGGGCACGGCGGCGACCCGCTAGGCGTCACCGGTCGCCCTCGCAGCCCGGCACCTGACGCACCGGGAAAGCCCGGAATCCGGCGTCAAATCCCGGAACAAAAAGTACTCCTCCTAACCAGAAGCAGGGAAGCGGACGTTTGGACTTTGGAGGAAAAAAGCCCCGCGCCCGCGCGCCAGGCCCGCGTCTCCAGACGCCCACGCGTCCGCGGCCCCGGGACTCGACGCGACACGTGTGCGAGGGCGCCTCCCCGACGCCGTCCCGTTCCCCGGCACGTGTCGCCGGTGGCCGTCTCCCGCGGACGGTATGGCTCGATCGGGAAAGGCTGGCCGGATAGAACCCCTACCCATAAACTAATCGATGCGAGCGGCTTCGACACGTCGAGCGGATATCGACAGGCTAGTAGAATAAGCAGGGGGGCGCGTATAGAAATGGCAAATGGCGTGCGAGATCTCTGTCAGGTAGCGCTGAGTCCCACCCGCTCCGGGTAGGGAGGAGGAGCAGGTGATCGACGGAGATGCCGGACGGACCGCACCGCATCAGCTGAGATCCATCCTTATGTGAATTGAGCTCCTGTTTGTTTTAGCCTTACGAACCGGTGATGTTTCGGCGAGCAAGAACGGTGGACGCCACTGATAGGACGGTTGCGGCTTTTGGTCGTACTACCGGCAATCTAGCTCGATCGGCAGACTAATTATTGGCGGTCGCGCTGAGAGTGGCCCAAGTGTCAAGCGCCCGCCGCGTCACCGGGTCAGGCCGGCCTTCGGGGAGCACGAGAAGTGGACGCGGCGCGCGTATATAGAGGCGAACACGCGCTCCTCGCATTGCCCCCTCCCTGCACGCCGAGCTTCTCTTCTACTTTGGGCTGTGGCGGCGTGCCGGTCCCTCCGCAGAGTGGTTTACTACGCTTGCCTTCCTGTGCGTTACAACGAGGAGCGGAGCGGAGCGATGAGCGAGGGCACGAGCAAAAAGTTCTGCGGCGCCGGACCAAGTGGCATTGGAAGCGCGAGCTTCCGGGACAGCGGCGGCGGTAGCGGCCTTGGGGCGGCGCGGACCAGCGACGTGAACACGGGAATCCAGGACGAGCACGTGCTCACGCTGGTGTTCCGGTCCATCAACTTCGACCCAAAGGCGCTCTGCACCGTATCCCGCGTCAGCCGGCGTCTCCGCGCCGTCGCGGAGCGCGTGCTGTGGCGGGAGCTCTGCATCTCGCGCGCGCCGCGGATGGTGTCCGCGCTCGCGGGCGCGCTGCCTCCGGGGGTCGTCGCCCCCGGCGGCGCCGCGCCACCGCC
>BCLF01000040.1:1161087-1243269 GCA_001602275.1 Zoysia japonica
CGCGCGGCTCGGTCAAGAAAGGAAAAAGGGGAGGGGGTTAGCGCGGCTGGGCCGGTGGCAGAAGCGGGCGGCTAGGCCGGAGGAGGGGGGAGCGAGAGCGGGGCGGCACGACGCTAGGCCGGGAGGCAGGGAGCGGCGCGGTGGGTTGGGCCGAAAACGGCCCAACCACGGAGATTTGTTTCTCTTTTTTTGTTTCTTTTTTTTAAAGCAATTCCAATTTCAAATAAAATTAAATAAATTCGAATAAATTTGATAAATCCGAAAAAGAAAATTCCACTCAAGCACTTATCAAGATTCAAATTTTAAATTGAACATTTTCCTTTTTGAGTCTATCTATTATAAGAGAATTTTCCATTAAAATAAAAATAAAAGAAGGGTGTGGAAGTTGCTTTCGCTTCGGTATGATTATTTCATTGTACACGGTAAAACTTAATCGTGCTTCGGCGAGTCTGTCGGGTAGTGGTCTCCAGTATCCAGATGGGCGTTTCTTGGTACCGCAGATCTGGTTGTAAATCCATCACTTCCAACGATACTTGCTGCTTAGGTACTTGCAAACATTTCTTTAATTGTGTCACGTGGAACACAGGATATACATCTGACAGTTCGGCTGGCAGATCAAGCCTATACGCTATTGTCCCTACTTTCTTTTGTATCGGGTAAGGGCCTATATTGCGTGGCGCCAACTTCCCTCAAACTTGGAATCTTCTGGTACCGCGGATTGAAGACACTTTTAGATACACATGGTCCCCTTTCTCAAAGGTCAATTCCCATCGACGAGTATCGGCATAATTCTTCTGTCTGCTCTGTGCTGTTTTCAGCTTACTCCTAATTTCTGCCACTTTTTCCTCTGCTTCCTTTATAATGGCTGGGCCGAAGAATGACCGTTCCCCAACTTGAGACCACATTAGCGAGGTTCGGCATCTCCGTCCGTACAGTGCCTCATAAGGTGCCATCTATAGGCTGGTCTGATAGCCATTGTTGTACGAGAATTCTGCAAAAGCCAAGCTTTTCTCCCAGTCTTTCCCATATGTCAGTACACAGGCACGGAGCATGTCTTCTAGTATCTGATTCACTCTCTCCGTTTGACCATCCGTCTGCGGGTGATAGGCTGAGCTAAAATCCAACTTTGTCCCTAGTAAACCTTGTAGGCTCTTCCAGAAGCGAGAGGTGAACTAGGACCCTCGATCTGAGATTATGCGTGCTAGTACCCCGTGCAATTTCAGTATGTTGTCCATGTAGAGTTGTGCTAGCTTGTCACCTCGGGCTTCCTTCTTGACTGCGATGAAGTGGGCGACCTTAGTAAGTCGGTCCACGATGACCCAGATAGAGTCGTTTCCCTTCTGAGTGCAAGGTAATCCCACGATGAAATCCATGAAGATCTCATCCCACTTTTAGGTCGAAATGTGCACGGGTTGTAGCAATCCTGCAGGTTTCTGATGTTCGGCTTTTACTCTCTGACAAATGTCACATCGTGCCACAAACTCAACTATCTCTCTTTTCATTCCATTCCACCAATATTTTTGTTTTATATTCTGGTACATTCGGGTAGATCCTGGGTGGATCAAGTACACGGAGTTGTGGGCCTCCTCAAATATCACCTTCTTCACATGCTTCGTCTCTGGTACACAAATCCGCTTCTCGTGCCACAAGGTGCCGCGGTCATCTATCCGAAATCCTGGGGCTCTCCCTTCTTTCACTAGCTCTTTAATCTCTTGGGTTTTCCGATCATGCAACTGGGCTTGTCGGATCTTTTCTTCCAAGGTGGGTGTTACTATCAGTGTGTTCACAAGGCCGAGAGCTACTATTTGCAGACTCATCTTACTCATTTCTCAGATTAGGTCTGTTGATTCTATTTCTTTTCTGGTATAGTGACAGTGTCCTCTGCGACTCAAGGCGTCCGCTACCACATTTGCCTTTCCGGGATGATACTGAACATTCAGGTCATAGTCCTTGATCAGTTCTAACCATCTGCGATGTCTCAAGTTTAGTTTCGTCTGTGTGAAGATGTACCTCAGACTTTTGTGATCTGTGTATATGTTGCACTTATTCTCAATCAGATAATGCCTCCAAATTTTAAGTGCATGAACCACTGCTGCTAATTCGAGATCATGGGTAGGGTAGTTCTCCTCATGCTTCTTTAGATGTCGTGAGGCATATGCCACTACTCGATCTTCTTGCATTAACACACATCCCAGTCCTTGTCGTGATGCGTCACAATATACGGTGAAGTCCTTGTGTATGTCTGGTAGTATCAGTACCAGGGCAGATATAAGTTTTTCCTTTAGAGTCTGGAAGCTTTGCTCACATTGTGGCGTCCATTCAAACTTTTTATCTTTTTGGGTCAGTTCAGTCATTGGCTTGGCTATCTTTGAGAATCCCTCAATAAACCTTCTATAGTATCCAACTAATCTGAGAAAACTTCTAACTTCTGTGGCCGTGGAGTGTTGCTTTCAGTTCATAAATTCTTCTACCTTGGCGGGGTCGACTGCCACTCCCTGAGCGGTGATGATGTGTCCCAAAAAGGACACCTCCTGTAACCAGAATTTGCACTTGCTGTACTTAGCGTAGAGCTGATGTTCCTTTAGCCGTTCCAACACTGCTCGGAGGTGCTCCTTGTGTTCGGCAGCGCTTTTCGAGTAGACAAGTATGTCCTCTATGAACACTACGACATAATGGTTCAACTCTTCCATAAATATCTTGTTCATCAAGTTCATGAAATATGCTAGGGCATTAGTTAGCCCAAAAGGCACCACTGTAAACTCATACTATGCATACCTGGTTATGAATGTCGTCTTCATTATGTCGCTCTCCTTGATCTTCAGCTGATAGCATCCTGACCTCAGGTCGATCTTGGAAAAGTACCTTCCCCCTTTTAGCTGATCAAAGAGATCATCTATTCGGGGTAAGGGATATTTATTCTTAATAGTGACCTCGTTCAATGCCCGGTAGTCTATGCATATTTTTAGACTGCCATCTTTGTTTTGTGTGAAGAGCACAGGCGCGCCCCAAAGTGATGAGCTAGGTCGAATGAATCTCTTCTCCTGCAACTCCGCTAGTTGTTTCTTAAGTTCTGCTAATTCATTTATTGCCATTCGATACGGCCTTTTTGCGATGGGAGTTACCCCGGGGAATAAGTCGATCAAGAATTCGATATCCCTATCCGGCGGCATACCCGGTAGTTCCTCTGGGAACACGTCGGGGTATTCACAAACCACTGGCACTTCTTCTAACTCCTTCCCTTCTATACTGCAGATCATGGGTTCAACTTGTCTCCTATGGGGCCGGCATGTGACTGGGTCCCCCCGATGATTGACGAGGGTCACTCTCTGGTCTGCGCAGACTATCGTGACCTTATGCCGAGCTAACCAGTTCATACCTAGTATGGCATCTATCCCTGCTGACCCCAGTATTATGAAATCTGTTACAAACTCTACCCCACTTATTAGAATTTTAACCCCTTTGCAACCAAACTTACACTTGATGGTAGCCCCAAGTGACTTTATCATTGGTGGCTTCTCAAGGAAGGTTGCAGGTAAGCCCAACTTTTCAACGAACTGAGAAGACACAAACGAGTGCGAAGCTCCCGAATCAAATAAAACTGTGGTGAAGAGGGAGTTGACCAGATACTCACCGAGCAGAACGTCGGGCGCCTCTTCTGCTTCATTTGCATGAATGTGGTTCACACGTCTGCGTCCATACGGCTGTGTCTCTCTTAGCTGAACTACTGACTTCTGAGGGTTGCGGGCTGTTTCAGAAGCAACGGTTCTGGCTTTAGAATGGGCAGCACAGTGGTTGGCGGCTTGTTGTGGGGACAGTTCACAATCATGTGGCCCAGTTCGCGGTAATTGAAGCATACACGAACCGTGTTGGAATTTTGGGGATTGCCGGGGTTGAACTTGAGTTGCTGAGGTGCCACTTGCTGGCGGACGGACTGCACAAACTGCTGGGGTTGTGGCGGATTTCTGAGGGCGCGGTACTGCATTGTCGGTTGGTAAGGGGACTTTTGGAACCTTTCGAACCTTGAGCGCTGGGTCCGGTCGCATCATTTTCTTCGTCTGGAACTTACGCTTCCTCTCTCCTTCCATTCCTTCTCGAGCCTTTTCTAGAAGGATGGTTCGGTTCATCAAGGTGTTGAAGTCGGGTATATGTGGGTGACGAGTTGAGCTTGCATAACGTGACCCAGCCCTTCCAAGAACTGATCCTACTTCTTTCTGTCGGTGTCAACTTCCCCAGGTGCATAACGTGCTAGCTTCGTGAACTTCTTAATGTATTGGTTGACGGTCATGGCCTTTTGCTTCAGTGCCCGAAACTCGTCTGCCTTCATTTTCATAATCCCATCGGGAATATGGTAGGAGCGGAAAGCTTGTTGGAATTCATTCCAACGGATCGCTGCGGGATCCACAACAGCTTCTCTGTAGCTGTCCCACCATTCGCCAACTACCCCTACAAGCTGGTGAGCGGCCAATATGACCCTCTCATGGTCGCTAGCCTCGACCATGTCGAATTTCTTGGTGATGTCACGCAACCAGTCGTCGGCTGCGAGGGGCTCTTCATCGGTATTATCAAATATGGGTGGGCAGAGTCTCATGAATTCTGACATTCTGCTTTGGTTGCTGGATCCTCCGCGACCAGTCATCCCTTGTGCAATGGTGTTTACAACAGCTGAGTCTAGGTGGCCATCACATCTGCCAGAGTGGCAGGTGGATATAGTAACGCTTCTCGTGCAACTACCCCTTGTACTGGTTCCACGACTGCTACTTGGGATGCAGTCCTAGCAGCAGGCCCTACTGCAGTGCCTTGTACTGGAGGTAGTGCTGCTATATGGGCGGGAGCAGAGGGCGCCACTTAATTTTTTCCATGATGGCTGGACTGTGCTTCCTTCACTCTCGCTCTTCCTGACGCCCTTTGGTTCCTTCCCGAGGAACAGTGTCGGTTGGCAGGAGCTCCTCTAGTGGCGGTGCGCCCCTGGCGAGGGCGTTCTTCTTGCTCCTCATTGTTGAGGTTGCGGGCCCGACGAGCTTGAATGCAGGCTGAGCGTTTCGGAGGCATCCTGTTGATTGCAATAGATGGTAGAGTAAATGGAGAGTTATGTATATTTTACTAGGATTAGTTTCTCTTTTTCACACAATTATATAAATTTTTGTTTTATTTGTGAGCTTGGTGTAGCGCACAATCATCGCAACAGCAAGAAAGATCGAAAAACAAACAAGCATACATTCATAACTTATATTACAATCATAACCAAGTTCTACATGGGACTACGCTGACTGGATAACATGGGAGTCACCTCTAAGCAATAGTACATAACCAACACACCACTAACTCTCTAGTACAAAAGATCACAAAAGAGCTGCCACATCCCTAAGTCCTATCCTGCATCTACTCCTCACGGTCCCTGAAGTAAGTCGAGCCACTCCTGATGAAGGTCGATCCCATAGTCTGTCAGCTGCTCTAGCTTGTAGAAGCCATCCATAGGCTCATTTCTCGGGACAGCAATGGTGGCCTGGCTGTCCACCTCAGGTACTCCTGGCGCCTCAGTTAGGATCTCCACACCGGGGTCCTCGTCAATGGGGTCAGTGTAGAACTCAACCTCAAACGGGTCCTCCTCCTCCATTAGGTCGAGAACGGCTATAGGGGTGCCGCCTCCTCCACTAGCAGTGTCATCGTCAACGACGGTCGGGATGAACGCGGGGTTTTCTCCAGAGTAGTTGGTGGTGTAGCTGTCGGAGTCGCTGGGGTCGGTCGCCCAAGAAGAGGTCTCCATGAACTCGTAGATGATGCTGCGGGGAATGTCGGAGGAGTCGTGAGACCCTGAGTCAGCTCCAAAGTCATGGCCTGAACCCGAGCCAGTGTCAGAGTCGTGGCTAGAGTCGGAGTCGGAGTCGGAACTGGGGTCGAAACTGGAGTGGTGGCTCTTCTTGGTGGGATCACCACTAGGCCCTCCCTCGTCGTCAGACCAAAGATGGAACATCTCGGACAGAGAACTCCGGGTAGCCTGGTCCAAGACTGGGGCGTGGGGAGGCAGAACTCGCCTCCCACTGGCGTCGCGAGCGAAGACTTGCTTGCGGGCAGTGGTCTTCTGGCGTGCTCCCTGTCGAGGCTGCTGGCTCCCTTCGGGAGCGTCAGAGTAGAAAAGCAAGGGTCCCATCCCTGGCTCGCTCCTCCTCGCCCTGCGGCGAGCGCGGTCGTCTGGCGGGTCCCGACTGGACTGCTGACGCCAGTAGTCCAGCTCAGTCTGTCGGTCTCCAAGAGCCTTCTTGAGGATATCCTCACACTCTCGAGTTGTGTCAAGAGCGGCCTGAACAGAAGTGAGCTATGTCTGAGCAGAAGCAAGCTGCGTCTGCAGGTCGTGGACCTGGTCCTCTGCGGCAGTAGCTCGGTGGGCCTGCATAGCCCACTGCTCACGAAAGTCACCGCACAAATCGTGAAGTGCTGTCAGGTACAGGGCAGTCTCCACCAGAGTAAAGTCGTCCACAACCCTGAAAGTTCCCTGCAGGGTGGACATACGACGTCTCTAGAGGAAGTCGTAGTCCGCGATAACCGAGAAGTACTTCACTGGGGTAGGCCTGGTGGTCTCTAGGTTCATTGAGCAGAAGAGTAGCAAGGCCTCTCGTGCAGCGCCCTGTACGGTGTCAAAGAAGGTGGCTCCAATGTAGGTCACGGTCTGCAGAGTCATGCAACCGAGAGGAAGATGGACCTCCATCTCGCATGCTGTGTAACCGCCACCCTTCTAGTCTTTCTAGCGATAGGCCAGAGGGGTGGTGAAGCCAAACCGAAGCAGTGTGCGAGCCAAAATCTTGAGAAACCCAGTGAGGTTAACAACATCGGCTCTCAAGTACCGCCATCCGTCATCCGAGTCCATCTGCAAAGAGAATAGTCAGAGTCAGTAAATTAGATTTTATAATTATAGCAGAGAAGAGAAGATACGGAGTTTTTACCATAGTAGGGTTTTATAAATAGTTTATATCTCAAAATACCACTTTTTTACGAGTAGAGTCCTTATAGTCTCGTTCTATGGATAAGTATAGCTCTGATATCACTTTGTCATATCCCATTTCTTAGAAATCTCGTGAGCACCGTACCAATCTTTGAATCAGTACTTAGAGTAGAGTGCTCCGTATATTTGAGCAGTGGGAGTAGATCAGTCAGCTGTTGGGACTTGGGACTGGGAGTGGCTGGTTGAGCTGAGAGCCAACCCTGCGATTGTGTGGCAACAGCGGCAAGCTCTCGTCAGTCATCACTGGCCCCCGTGCGTGTGGATTGGTTCGCTTCGAGTGAGGGGGGGACCTTTTTTGTGATTTTAGTTCATCAAAGGAGTGTTTCGTTTCCCTTTCAGGTTGTTGTCCTGTGTTTTGACTTGATGGAATGTCACATCTCATATTTCGTGGCTCTGTCACGGCAGTTGCAACAAGATTTATCTTAAGCGCAATGTTCACAGTATGGACTCAATCGTCGATCGCAATCGAAGGTGACCACCTAGTATCTACGAGTTTGGAAGGTACTCCGTACTTCCCCATCGTCGTTCGACGGCCCATCACATAAGAGCCCAGATCATTTAGAAGAAGGCCTGCACGTACCACTAACCAGGCTGTAGGCCCAATATACGACTATATGTAGGTGGGCTGATTCTACCGTATTCCAATTTGTTTACCTTTTTTTTTCTTCTTTGCTATTTACTAGTACTAATCTTTTACATTGATGAAAACACACAGTACCTCCATTCATTTTTTTAATAAAATTTGGTTCGTATTTTCAATATTGTAAATCAGCATTTTCTATATACTATTTCAAGACTTTTGCACGAAATATTGAACTATTGTGTGGTAGTACTCTGTAGTAGTAGTACAAAATGTTTTGGATCTGCATGCTGCTGGGCGTAGGAGGCAGCACATGGAGCCTTACGTCATATCGCGCCGCAGAGGTTCAGCGTGCATTATCTTTCGCTTTTTAATTATTGTTACCGTTGACTTTTAATTTTAACTTTAATTATTTATCTTATTTAAAAAAGATTTAATTTACCATCTACCGTACCATTGTTTTGCTGCCTGTTTTTAGGCTTTTCATTCACCAGCTACCGTACCATTGTTTTGTGGATTCCCAGCGTGAACACAGAGAGAAAACAGAGGTGTTCGATTTATCTGGTCAAGTTGCTTGCATCACATCAACGAATTGGGACGCCCTGTCGTACGAGGATGTACGTACGTTCATTGGGGCTGACTTTGCTTCGCTGATGGCTCAGTTTCCTGACACACGTGCCGATTAATACAGCACGTGCTTACTGTGATTACTTAGGAGTACTACTACCGGATACTCACGCACGGAGCCTTGTTGAGAAAACGCGGCGAGATCGATCGATCTGCGACAAGGCAGCGCACGTCATTTGCCTTGTGCGATAAGGTACTCCGCCAACGGCGGCGTCATGTGCCTCACGTCAGTCACTTCTCAGGTCGATCCGAATCAGAAACCACGGTCCATTCGGCTTCGCGGATGTGCGCATTCTGGCCTGCCGCCGTATGTACGACCTCATCCAAGTCAGAACTTTCATGCGGCTTCTGGCAGTAGTAATCCATCGGTTTGTGCGATAAGGTACTCCGGCAACGGCGGCGTCATGTACCTCACGTCAGTCACTTCTCTGGTCGATCCGAATAAGAAACCACCGTCCATTCGGCTTCGCGGATGTGCGCATTCTGGCCTGTCGCCGTATGTACGACCTCATTCAAGTCAGAACTTTCATGCGGCTTCTGGCAGTAGTAATCCATCGGTTTGCCGGCTGCAGAGCACGTGGAGTATCCGTGCGTCAGCACGGAGGAAACGTTGTGATCGCTGTGATCCTGATGACACGCCCGGTGATCTGGTTTGTTGCAATTTACGTTATGCCAATGATCGAACCGCCGTGCAGAACGCCTATGCTACTAGTATGTACTCTTAGTTGGGGCAGTAGATTTGCTTGAGTACTCAGAGCGGCGCCGGCTCTACGCCTGTACCCCCTCTACTCCAAAAGGGTCATTAGGTTTAGCTTTTTTTTTAGAGTTTGTACATTTGACTTTGATTTTTTAAAATAAACAATAAGATTGACCCTACTCACGGTGTTAAGCTTTATATAAAAAAAACATATTTTTCCTTCTACTGTTGATCCTATTTTTCATTTGTTTTGCACAATTAATTTGTTTCGTAGAGAAAAACATCTAATAACATACAAAAAAATCAGTAATAATAAACTTTATTTTGAATGTAATTTAAATTAAAATTTGAATGTTTTGACAACATTTCGAATATACTTTATTTTTAAAATTTCAGCAGCAAAGGTAGTTCTGTCTTTTTCCCATGCTCGTCATAATCTATTGATTTCTTATTTTTTTTAATCATTAAAAAATCTTGCTACTAACGTTGTTAGAAATCAGGGCCAAACGGTAACTTTACTTTGAAAAATTAGAGTCAAATGCGCAAACCCTAAAAACTAGTGCCAAACATATAATTAGCTTGTTAAATTGGCTCACTGATGCAGTTGCCCCATTCTAAAATTGTTTATCAACTGATGGCAACAATTTTAGAACAAGATGGCAACAATTTTAGAACAACAGAGGATGTATAAATAATCAAGAAATATCATTAGCTGTATTTTTAAAACTATTAAAAAAATTCACGGTGGAACGAACTTGAATTCGCTTCTCCTGTTATATAAGCTGTACAATATTGGAAAAATTCCAGTTTTAACACAATAAGCTACTCCATGCTCTACCACTACGTACAGACCATTTTTATTTTAATTTTTCTTACAGTCCAGGCCAAGTTTTCTTCTGCTGTCCCGCACGCGCAGTTCTTGCCTGTTCAATTAAGCACCTCCTTCGCCTTTGAGCACGCACCATGCAGTAGCCAGCTGCTTGATCACTGGACCTGGTAGAGCCGCCTCTTCCATGCATGCGCCGCATCACAGTCCAAGCAATATGTAGTACACGATCGTGACCGGAAGCGATATGAGTATCCCGAGAACTACACTGCAAGACAGAACGAATCGGATTTGGTCAGGTATATATATCACAAAAAAACAAGTGAATTCTGCAGTTTATTAACAGGAACAAGTGGTAAAGGAACGAACCCAGTGCTCATGATGTCAGCGTGGACTTTGTACTCTTCGGCGTACACGAACGAGGTCACGGCCAGGGGGAGAGCCGCCTGCAATTGCAAAAGCATGTGCAACTTATGAGCAACAGATCAGATACATAAACAAATCCTGTTAGCAGTTCCGGCCAGCTCGTTATGAGCGTGTAGTAGGACTTTTTGCCGCTAGCAGGTCATTTTGATATCGCTTTGCTCTCTGTTTTCACACTTAATTATTCTGTCGAAACGGTAGCTGTATGTCGTTTGTTCTCTAGCACTTTGTCAAGGTCGTGGTG
Organism: Zoysia japonica; assembly: GCA_001602275.1. Lineage (NCBI taxonomy): Eukaryota > Viridiplantae > Streptophyta > Magnoliopsida > Poales > Poaceae > Zoysia > Zoysia japonica. Next base: position 1,171,482 of record BCLF01000040.1, read on the forward strand.
ACGCAATGATCGATACTGCTTGGAGCTGACTTCGCCTCTCAAGGAATAATGTCAATACTACCCGGAGTAGTAAACCTTTTTTCAAGAATTTGTTTTCCCCAGAAAACGGACTCCGTCGGCGGCTGCTGGGCACATCTCTGAAGGACGAACGGTAGGGCGGCCTCTTCCTGACGCCATGATCTTGCAGGTCTGTAAGAACCCTACGTACGCGTGAACGTTCCGTTTCAAACCTGCTTATGATCGTGTGCTTCTATCATGGAGGCTAGCTACAGCTGTGTCCCTTTGTGCATGGTGCATGATGAATTCAAGTTCGTTTTGAAAAGAAACACAAAAAAAAGCAATGGATGCCTGTTTATTAATTAATCACCTGCACAACGGCAATGTGCAGCAGCGTGCCGTGGAGTCCGATGGCGAGGGAGGCGAGCAGCATGATCACCGGGCCGATCAGGAACTTGAGCACCATGGAGAACGACGCGATGGCGTAGCCACACGGGACGAACCGAGACTGCCGCGCAATGAACGTCCCTGGAAATGACACCGTATGTATTTAGTACTGTAATTACGGGGATGGAATCATCAGTAGTACAGTTCACTTGTAGTACGAACAAAGGTTTGTTTATTAGGACGGCGGTCCAAATTAAGTCGTTTCTGATTAATTAATATAGTCATACAGTATATGTCAGATGACCTTACCTGACGCGAACATGCTTAGCCCAACAGCCGTTGTGTAGATGATGAACAGGGAGTCGTCGACGATTTTCGGCATCTTGATTCCAACCCTGTATAGTAGTAACAAATTTATATGTGAGCCATTATTAGAGAGCAGAGACGAAAATTAATGGCAACGCAATGCTGCAACTAATAGTGATATATATGGTGGAGAAAAATAGAATTGATCGGTCGAAGTCGAGTACGCACTTGAACGCCATTAGGGACCAGGCGAGGCCAAGGAAACTCGCGTAGGTGTTGGGAATCTTGAGGAGCTTCGTCACCGCCTTCCACACGACGTGCTTCACTGACGGCGCCGGCACTGGCAACGGGACTTCCAACGCCTCATCTTCCTTGATACTAGTAACATCTCCGACGGCTGAAGTGTCCGGCGCCTTATTCGTCTCGTCTGCGACGGCGGCGCTGCTTTCTTGACGTGCTGTGGGCGCCGGCGCCACCTCTGTGATCTCGATGCTCACCGCCACCTCGTGTCGACGGCTACTCGGATCAGTAGCAGCAGGAACACAGCTCTCGTCGACACGCGCCGCAGCGGGGTTGACCTTGGCGCCGCCGCCCTCCCGCGCCGCCATGAACTCGTACAGGAAGATGACGACGTTGTACCAGATGCAGAACTGCAGGACGACGATCTGCTTCATGAGCCCGCCCGACACGGACCCGTACATGCCGTCGAGGAGCGGCACGCCCATGATGATGGTGTTGGGCAGCGCCGCCACGGAGAAGCTGGTCACCACCCACTTGAGCGGCGGCGACGACGACTCATCCGGCTTCCGGGCGCTTCTGCGGCGGCGGAGGAAGCGGGACCGGGCGAGGAGCGCCCACGCCATGAGCGCGAGCAGCACGACCACCTTCTGCAGCGTGTCGGCGGCCACGAGGCGCCCGTTCATGCGGTACGGGTCGTTGGTGGAGACCATGTGGAAGATGAGCACCGGGACGGCGTAGAGCGCGACGAAGTGGTTGATCCCCGCGCACTGCTCGTCCGAGAAGGCGTGGAGCCACCGCACCGACGCGTAGCCCAGCGCCGCCGCCGTGTACAGCGGCGCCATCGCCTCCACCACGTGGTACACGGCGGAGCCCGGGATCATCGTCGACGTGCCCTAGTTAAGCCCCCTAACAGATGGAATGCCGGTGCACGGATCGACGATCTAGCTGTAATTAGCAGGAACAAGACGCCTCCAAATTTCACGAACTATCGGAATGCTGGAACTAAATAGAGTATATGAACTCAAGCTAGTGCTGGTGGCACGAGCTAAACCTAGCTGTGTGGTGAGCAACAAGTGTTGTGTAGTAGTGCGGGGGCTAAGGCATTCGGCATGGACGTGCTTATATAGTGTGAGCTGCGAAGTGTGCGCGCGCGCTGACAACAGGTGATGACGCGGTTCCAGGCGCCAATGGTTTTGGATCGCGGGAAAACGACGGAACAAAACCGGAATTTTTTTTTTAAACGCTAGCCAGAATGCAGCGCGCGCGCGCACGCACTGGAATTTGATCAACTGGCCGGCGGCCGAGCATCCAGCTGGCGTCGGTCGAGTCGTCGACGCTAAGACGGCAACAGAGGCGTGGCCGTACCTTCTCTACCAGTACGGCTGGTTCGTATCGTTACCTTTGGGCGGGCTAGCTCCTCGACAGCCGGCCAGGTATTTCTACCAGATTCAGTATAATTATAATTTACCAGCCGGGTTAACCAAGTGTACTTGCGCACTACCACGATGCGGTGAATTAAGCTTATCTCATCAATAAACTAATGGTATTCATTCGGGAAGTCAGAGGGCAGCAGTGAGGTAGAAAAAGAAGCCGTGCCGTCTTTTTGTTTGATTTTGCATTAGCAATATTACGTAGGAGTATCTGCAGATCGATTCGATCCCACAGCCAGCCGACTCGATCCAGAGGTCTGACCGGACCGGCCTGGCACACGCACACGCGCAGCGCTGTGTTGTGTTGAACATGAACTTGAATCACATGCGTTGGAACGGGAATATCGCGCGCGGAAAACAGGCGAACGCCGTTAATGGTATTTGCTACTACGTACGAGTTATGGATAGAAATCCTGTAGCTAGCAGCCAGGGAGTTCAGCGTGTTCATGTATTTGCTTCACCTAATTTTTTTTGCAGGGGATCTGATGTTCGAAATCCTGTAGCCAGCCAGTAGTTAAGCGCGTCAGGAACAGAGCTAGCCGGTTCGTTCGTTCGCGGTCAAATTTGCTCCACGCGGCCGTGTTTGGACCGGACCGGGTCCGGGCGCACGATTTTCACCGAAAAGCATGCACGGATGCAACTTTGCCATGGAAATGGAATGGTGCCACAGAACACTAGTCGTTCTAATACCTTGACGGTCCTTGTAGAGTGGAGGCGAGCTAGCTAGCAGCCTAGGTAGGAGTATATGCGTGCGCGTTGCTGTACAAGTCGCTTCCTGGTCGCGCATGTATCGCCTTCCAAAAGCAAAAGCGAAGACTTGAACGAACTTCACTTTGTAAGTACACGGTCGGTATGCTTGTTTGGCTGAGGCATTTTTTTTCTTTTGATCGGCTTCAGCTAGCTAAAGACTTTGTTGTTGACTTTGAAAATTATATTTTCAGTTTACCTATAATCAAAAGCTAGGATAACATCTATAGGAAAGCTTTAACCTTTTAGTTCATACCCTTGAAAACTGTAATTTTAGCATTAAAAATCAGCTCTTCAAAACCCTTTGTTTCTGCTCGTCTTTTTTATTCCGTACCTGAAAAAGCCAATAGTAATCGGAGCAAACAGGGACGATCAGTAATTCTTGACCAAACAAAGATGATTGAAACACGCTTTATTTGGAGCATCTGTCACTACGACTCTGACCCCAATACGCTCGCTCTTGTCGCTGAAAAGGTGTGACGAAACTTCGTCCCCTGCTGCAATTAGCACCAGTGCTGCATCAAGGAACTGCTATTTTGTGTTAGTGCCGATAGTAGTGGTCATTGATAGACTGCTACTCCCTCCGTTAAAAAATATAAATATTTTTAAATTTAGTCAAAGTCAAATTTTTATATCACTAATAATATTTTATCATATAAAATTATATTTTTTTAAAATTATCATGAAATAAGCTTTCATAAAAAAAATATTTTTACATTAAAAATTATATAATTTGCTATGTATTATTAATAAAAATTAAAAGAGTTTAACATTATTCAAACTTAAAAATGTTTATATCTTGAAACGAAGGTAGCAGGAAACAGCAGTTCCAACATGGGCACGTGTCTCTGGCCTTTTTGCGAGTTGTTTCGCACGTCTGGGATGCGAAACTGCATTGGCACAAGCAGGCAGCAGCGCGCCGTCTCTCCTCGGAAAAGGGCGCTCTGCCACTTGACATGGGAGTAGTGCTATGGCTGGCTGTCGTGAACCCGGGCGCACCGCCGATGAAATCTTTCGCCGCCGGCCACTGTGAAAAGGCCACTTCCGTCGGTAGAAAACGAAGTAAAGATCGCCGGCCGGTTCCCACCTAGCCCCAGTTAGTACTAGTTCGTAAATTTACCAAGTTGAGATACTACTTGACACTGAATTCGCAGTCGCGCTGATGAACCCAGATTTGGAATTGCCGAATCAATCTAGAAAGCGTTGAACGCTTCAACGGCCTACAGTAACAGTGTCCTCTGTGCTCTTCTTAGCAAGCGTTCTTGGACTTCAATTGGGCCATGAGTGACAGTGGAGATTAGTCTCCCAAGTCCCCCTATGGGCCAAAAGGGCCATTTTAGCGCTGGCAACCAGGCCTGGCCGAACGAATTTGCAGGCCGTCAAGCCTCGTAAAGGCCACCCAGAAAACAGAGAACTCGCACCCGTTCCCTTCCCTCCATCCCCATCCTCGTGGCCTGGCCAACTCCCAGAGCTGTTCGCGCGCGGCGCAGCAAGCGACCGGGAAGCGGGCACCGGCCGGCGTTCCGTTGTTGCGGCCATAAAACGAAGCCCGCCGGAGGAGGGGTGGTGACGGGTGTACAACACAAACCACGTGAGCTCTGGATCCGTGGGACGACTTCTTGATGAAACCATGTGAGCCGCGCGCAGCCGATCGGTTCAGTAGGCAACACGCGCGGCACGGACACGTCCTACATGCTCCAGTGCACTAGACCTGCATTGCCGCACGAATTGGAAGTGGCCGTGCACAATTAAAATGCAGATGAACGAGGAGGAGGGTGTTCAGAGAGTTGCATGCACCGACAGTCTGAAACTGTTCTTCATAACGGTGAAGGCTGCGAGATGAACTGAAAGTATTCAGGCAAGCTGAACCAGTCGTCTTTTGCTAATAGTAACATACCATTCCGATGATGGCCAGGGCGTTGACAGTGTAATGTCGCCGGCAACCGGCGAGTGCAGCTGTCGGCACGCATAAGGCAAAGCCGCATCAGAGCATGACAGCCAGGCCAACACTCTACAGCGAGTGAGGCACCATAGTTCGTCGGTGGGTACTGTCGTTCACTGGCCTGTAGACATATAACGACGACCCAACACCGCAAATCACTCGTTCAGCAACAAAAATCTGAACCTTTTTTTGCCCCCAGTTCCATGATGCTCAGTTCATGCATCAATTCTTATCAAACAATAGTACTAGTAGTAATGAAAGAACCCATAATCCACAGCTCAATAGTACTACAAGGCAATTTTCTAAAAAAAATTGGGAACTGTCATAGATGTGGTAGTACAAGTGACCAAAAATGAAGAAAAAAACTCTCTTTTTTCCCCTTTGACATGTTCGACACAAATATTTGCATCTTTCCCGTGTTTATTTGCCTTTCGATCACCCAATCTTGATTTCGATCACCCAATCATCAAGACAAGAAATGAACAAATGTTTGCATCAAACATGTACTACTAGGATCATCACATATTTGGCTTACACTAGGATGGATCCAGTTGAACAGACCAACCAAATTGCGTGCTGGGCGGTTGGATCAGGGAGATTAGTTCTGGTTATCACTCTTGCGGTCGCCGCCGTGGGAGTCCCGCTCCTGCAGGAGCGATCCGGCCTCCTCGTCGGCCTGCGCCACCTTCTTCTGCGCCTCCTTGGCCTTGAGCGCCTGCAGCTTGACGTGGTTGTAGTACCCGACGCCGAGGAAGGCGATCCCGTAGCCGAAGAGGTTGATGGGGGTGACGGTGTCGCGGATGACGGACCAGGAGAAGGCGATGAGCAGCCAGTCCTTGACGACACCGGCGACGTTCATGGTCAGCGCGGAGGTCTTGCCGACCAGGAGGAAGACGGCGAGGTTGAGCGCGAACGCGCAGAGCGAGTTGGTGCCGAAGATGAAGAAATCCGGCTGGATGGTGCCGACCTCGCGCAGCCTGGGCAGCTCGACGAAGGCCCAGGGCACGACGAGGAAGCAGAGGCAGCAGGGCGCGATGTAGTAGAGCGACGTGATAGGGTTGAGCGAGATGCCCTTGGAGGTGAGGAGGATCTGGATGAGGACGAGGCGCGTGGCCTCGAACGCGACTGCGGCGAGCTGCAGCGCGACGCCGCGGACGTCGAAGCGCGCCTCCCCGTACGCCGCGATGGCGACGCCGAAGGAGATGGAGAGCATGTTGAGCATGGACGACGACTTGAACGTCTCCTTCTTGAAGAGCACCCCGATGGAGTACACGGCGACGGGCATCAACGCCTTGAGCATCTGGATGAAGGACACGGACAGGTAGATGTAGGCCGAGTTGGAGAACCAGAGGGAGAGCGAGTAGAGCGCGCCGATCGGAACCACCGACGCGACGTAGAGCTGCGGCGTCATCGCCGGCGACGACGGCAGGTCGACGACGCGGAGCACGCGGACCAGCGCCACGGCCAGCGACGAGCAGAACGCCATGTGCACCATGGTGAGCGAGATGGGGAACGGCCAGTTGTACATCTTCGGGTCGAGGATGTACTTGTTGTAGACGATGACGGAGAAGGAGAGGAAGATCCACACCGTCACGTACATGTACGAGACCAGCACCTTGCGCAGCACCGACTCCGACATGCCCCCCACCTCGCCGCCGCCGCCGCTCGCCGCCTCCTTCGCCATGGCCGCTTCGGTTTCCTTCCTCCCGGGGAGTGAGTGAGTGAAGAAAGGAGGGAGGTGGTGCGGATCTGGAAGTGGGAGGGGAAGGGGAGATCTGATGAGAGGAGTGCAGGGAGTGAGAGGCGGATCTGGGGAAGGAGGTAGGTGGAGCGGGTGGACTGGGTGTGGGATGGGGTTCTTGCAGCCCAACCCTTGGAAGGGATGGAACGGAGGAGAAGGCCACGTGGCAATTAGCACCGCTGTTGCTGCATTGGGGGCCGTTTTATAGGTGCTTTGACTTGTGGGGCTCCGAGCCTGCTAATCGATGCCGTTTTGGTCCGGTCGGTCACACGGAGATACGGAGTACGAGCTGGACGGGTATGCCGTCACATGGCGCGGCGTGGCGACGGAACGGAACGGAGCTCGTTCTTGCGCATAATACCGTGCTGATTGCCTGATTAGCTATGTATCCCCAGGATTTCCGTTACCTGCATCCCAAATGCGTGAACCCGCATGTGACCGGATTTTCTCCACGGGACACAGAAAAGTTGGATGTCTTTACAGTTGCAATTTGGAATCCTATCTCCAAAGCGAGAGAGGGCCAGCAGCTTGCAAAGAGAGCTTGTGGTTGTGCACCGGTGAGAACTGGGAAGGCCCCGGTAAACCGGACTGCGTTGTGCGTGTACTCCTCCTACCTGACTTTTTTTTTAAAAGATAAATCCTACTCCATCTGTTCTACTTTATAGGTCTTTTAGATCCAGACATTGAAATTAAAAAAATAATAAAATAAAATATTTTGAAAACAAAGAGGGGAGATAAAATAAAAATGTATTAAAAAAATGATTCAAAAAATGAGAACAACTTATAATTTAAAAAAATTTGAAAAGCTCAAAGTGATTTATAACACCTAACTTGTTGGGACTTGGGAAGGTCCACTGCTGCTCTACGCCCTCAGAATCATGACTCCCGTAGATGAGCACAAACCGTTCGACACGGAACTAGCGTCCAAACGCCTTTCGTCGCCTCTGTCTGACCCGATAATATCCCACGACCTTTCTGCCAAGAAAAAGAACCTGGAAACTGCGTCGAAATGGATGAAATCTCTCAGGACATGGCGACGCAAGAGCACCTGACCCCTCCTGAACCGCAAACGTATCTGACCCGACGGGCGACAAGCTTCCTTCCAGTGTCCACAACCGAAAATGCGCTCCGCCCGCACCGAACTCAGAAAGGAACCCTTCTCCCGTCCATGGCGTGTGGCGCGGGCCTCCGCGCCTCGCCAACAATCCACTCCAACTATCGCCATTTCTTCCACACGTTGCTGAACCCAACGGAAGTGGACCGTTCAGTGAGAAGGCAACACGCAATGCTGGTGAGGCGCCGAGCCCGTGTGGAAAATTTCAGTGCCAGTTTTGTGCGGTTCGGCAAGCTGGAACGAGTCAAGCGAGAGGGCGACAGCTTTTTTCTCTTGGACTGTTCTGAACAGTCTGTTCATCAGCTCCACGCAGGGAAACGATATCAGGTTGGTGGTGGCCACCGGCGTTCCGGCGAGATGTGAGATCTGCGATTCAAAGGCAGGGAGCATATTCCAATGCATGTGAGGCGCACTGGATTTGCGAGCAGTACTCGCGATCATGCCCTGATTATTGCCAAAAGACTTTCAAGGCCCGGCTCGGCGCTCTTTTGGGGACATTGGAAATTTGCTTCCATCCATTAGCTTGATGCTGGTCTTCCGTGTTCAGTTCGTCGGAAGCTTCACTGTTGCGTCGATGAGCAGCGAGCTTCTTGTTTCTAGTAGTATCCATTCATGGACAGGTACGGACTAACTTCTCTGGATGGATATTGTGCGCGATACGATGGCGATATGATGCAGCACTTGCATCCCAAAGGACTACCTGAAATGCAAGCATCATCAGCTACAACAAAAAGGCCTGTTTCGTGGGTAAGAAGGCCCTGTCTCGTATCTAAATGTATTGCATCATCAGCCGCAACAGTACGGTGACAACATGAACCCGACTGCGACACCCCTCTCGTAACAGTGAAAGGACATGAACAGATGGATCTTTGTGAAGCTTGACCTGGAGTCCGCGCAACCGAAATAGACGCCCCAGCGGCGGCGGAGTCGACCGATCTACCGGCGCTTCCCCCGCACATGTTGACGAGATCAACCCGTTCTCGTGGTTTGCGCGCTGCAAACTAGTACAAACGAAGATGTAACATCATCAGCCTTGTCGTGACAACACGTCTTACCATGCCATGCTGATTGCATGCAAGCATGGGCCTCGTCTTGGTCAAGAAAGAGAAGTTTCTTGGCGTTGCACAGGCCATGCTAGAAGTGGCGTGTCGGTCGGAGGGTTATCGTTTGGGGGCCGGTGACCTAAGCCGCACACGGCACCATCAGGCCCATCGCCGTATGGATCAAACATCAAAGGCTACTCCCAAGGATGGGATTACGATCTTGTGGAGGAAATTCATGGATTCTAGTATCAGATTTGAGGTTTTGGAATACAGGAAAACGACGGGACAAAGAGCTTGTTCGGTTCACGAGGCTGCAGCTGCATTGTGCGTTTTTTACTGTAGCCGGTAATGAAAATTACACTGCACTACAGTGCTTATCGCTGCAGCTTCCGCGGAAAAAATCTGAAGCTAACGGAGCCAAATCCGACGGGAATGCAGAGTAGCCGTAGGTTGTTGCAAAACCAAAAATCATGGAGGAAATTTCTTTCTGGCTCTAAAAAAGTCATCACTTCCTTCTTTGATTTTTTTTTAACTTATCTATTCGGACAAAATTTCATCTTTAATATTTTCTTGACCCTTCCGTTAATTTAAACCTCAAGAGATCAAATCACTATTTTACTCCTCCTATAAAAAGAACCATTACAATGTCAGCTTGAATTTGTTAAAATATTAACATTATTACATTTTTATGTTAAAATAAGTATATTAAAAATAATAATGTTATGATTTTATGTTCATTTTTTAAGAGGCGTAAATGGTCATTTTGCTCCCTTATTTAACACCGCTAGAGCCCTAAACTAACGGAAGGGTCAAGAAAGGAATAAAAGATGAAATTTTGTCTGATAGAAAAGTTCAAAACAAAAAGAGCAAAAAAAATAAGTGGTGACTTTTTTAGGTTAAATAAGGAATTCTCTCAAAATCATGACCGGTGGTATGGAAATGGAATTATGCGGCATATGGGCCGCAAGGGGAGTCGAGGCTGAGCGTTGTTGGGCTCGCTTCGGCCGACTGGCCAGGCCCATGCACCTCTTGGTTTTGCTGACATTTGGGCCACGTGGATCCCACGGTGCTCTGTGATTCAAGCGTAGCACCAGTGCACCACGCACGGTTCTAGCGACCCATAAACGACACGGCTGGAACTAGATATGGTGTGTGTTCCAAAGGCTCTGGAAATTACTCTGCTTTTGCATAATACTTTCTCCATTTTCAAATTGATGTCACCATTGACTATAAACATCAATTTTAACCATTTATATTATTAAAAAATTAATTTAAATCTAAAACAATTATAAGTTGTAATTGAAACAACTTTGATGATAAAAAAAATTATAATAAAATATTTAAAATTTATTATATATTTTTTAAATAAGGCGAACGATAAATTTAATGTTCAAAGTCAATGGCGACATCAATTTAATGGAGAGAGTAGTTTGTAAGAGGCTTTGAAATTAACTATTTTTCCCTTTTATTACCGATGGGCGATGCTTTGGTAGACATTGATTTAAGACTTTGGTGGCCTCTTCACACTTCACTTCGCTGAATGTTCCAAAGAAATATTTTCAAAGAAATAAAAAGGTGCTACTAGCATACTCAGCAGTATGTAGTAGTACACCGTATAAGCGGGATTCTTGATGCCAAAAATATATTACTTCACTTCCTGACAGTGTATGATTGGATCTTCACTTCACCACTGCTCGAATAACTACTACACTACATCACAAAAGAAATACGGAGTAGTGGACATAACAAAATTTAAATCTCCATCATATTTCGGACGGCACCCGCCTGTACAGCTCCTCCTTGTCGAGGCGCGGCGTGGCGACGGCCTGCAGCGGCGTGGCCATGAACGTGACGAGCCCGGGGGACTCCATCATGTGCACGTCCTCCGGCCGGGTTCCCTCCGGCAGCGCCCACCTGAAATGGTGCAGCAGGTGCCCGATCATGGACGCGACGAGGTTGATCCCGAGCTGCGCGCCGGGGCACACCCTTCGGCCGGCGCCGAACGGGAGCACGCGGAAGTCGGCACCCTTGATGTCGATGCTCTCGTGGAGGAACCGCTCCGGCCGGAACTCGAGCGGGCTGTCCCAGACCTTGGGGTCGCGCGCCACCGCCCACACGTTCACGATCACGTTGGCGCCCTTGGGAATGTCGTAGCCGGCGATCATCACGCGGGCGCTAGCCTTGTGCGGGAGCATCAGTGGCGTGGGCGGGTGCAGCCGGAGCGACTCCTTGACCACGGCCTGCAGGTAGGGTAGGTTCTGGAAGTCCGTCTCCGACAGGACCCGGTCGCGGCCGACCACGCGGTCCAATTCCTCTTGAAGCTTCTCCTGCACCCTGGGGTTCCTCACCAGCTCGGCCATCGCCCACTCCACCGATATCACCGTCGTGTCCATTCCGGCGGTGATCATGTCCTGCCATTATGGGGAGGAATAAGCAACCAGTCGGTGAAAACTACAATCAAGCACACTGTCAGGTAGTACATGTCATCTCGGTGAAGTACCCAGAGGAGCCCGATGAGGGTATCGTCGCTGAGGTCGTACTGGTCCCTGAGGGTGAAGAGCGCGTCGACGAAGTGCTGCTTAGCGCCGCGCTGCTTGAGCGCCTTGGCGTGCTCCTCCATGATCTTCGCGGTGAGGCGGTCGCGCCGATCGCCGTGGGCTTTGAACAGCTGCTCGTCGACGGGCGACAGCCACCGCAGCCACCGGATGTACTGCGCGATGGAAAGGGACGCGCCGATCTTGATCCCGTTGGTCACGATCGCCTTGAACTCGCGCCCTTGCTCGTCCAGCTCGCCGGCAGCGTCCACGAACCGCTTCCCGAAGGCCAGCCGCGTGATGTTGTTGAAAGCCACCACCGAGAGGTGGTTTCGCACTACCAGTGGCTTACCTTCATTGCCTGGATAAAAGTAAGGAAATTAAGCGGTAATTAACTAGCAGATTATCTTGAAGAAAACAGAAATTAGAGTTCTAAATCAGTCGTCTGGAAATGTGACCCTTTTCCGTGAGCGTGGGCCTTAATCTCCGGATGCTGACCGGCCACCAAGCAGCCACACCGAAAGCATAAGTGATGTAAAAGGAAACGTGAAGCAGAAAATCTTCGTAATTTTGTTAGCATTTTTAATCCGAACTTCTATTTCCTTCTTTCAGTTTGATTTAGATAAAGGCTGTCCTTTTGTCAGTAGTATATTTTGAATCTGAACCTGGTTTTTTGTAGAAATGTACTCTAGCTAGTGAGTAGGAGTACATATGTACCAGGCGCAGTGACGGCTTTGTGCACGGACTCGACCATGGCGGTAACCTCATCTTCTCGGATGGGCCTGAGCGCCTCGAGCCGGCGCGGCGTGAAGAGCTCGAGGTTGCAGAGCTTGCGCACCTTGACGTAGTGCGATCCGTAGTCGGCCCAGATGAGGTCCTTCCCGCCGCGGCTGAACCGCTCCGACGACCGGTCCCGCGGGCGGTCTGCGAGCTGCTGGTCGTGGGTCTTGAGCACCTCCTTGGCCAGCTCCGAAGTGGACACCACCACCGTCGGCGACGTGCCCAGCCACACCGTCATGATGGGCCCGTACCGTTGCGCCCACTCCTGGTAGCACCGGCACCGCACCGGCTGCACGTCGAACAGGTTGCCCACCACGGGCCGCGGCCGCGGCCCCGGCGGCAGCTTGCCGTAGAGGAGCCGGTTCAGGAGGAGCAGCGAGACCGAGGCGATGGCCGCCAGGGCCAGCGCCACGGAAAGGAAGGAGGCCGTGTCCATTGCCGCTGGTTGCTCCTGGCTAGCTAGTCTTGCCGCCGGCCGGTGATTTATAGTATGGAGCTCGCTGGAGTGGTAGTTGGAGAGGCAAATGAGCGAGCGCGGAAGCGGGCGACGTGTCCCGGTGTCCGTGGTCTGTTAACAACTTGGAGTACAACTTTAAGTAACCCTCTCTTGGTAAAAAGGTCTTGAAAAAGTGTGTTGTAGTTGGTATACAGAGTGCGGCAAAGTCTACTGTCCGGCATCTGTGTGGACTCTGGTGCGTGGCTTATCCGTAGCAATAACAAGCATGCGGTGATTTCAAAAAATAAAATAAAATAATAACAAGCATGCGGTAATAATTATAAGCAGGGTTTTAGTTTACGTAAGGATGACTGTGGCAAATGCCATAGTGATGCTGATGAAAAATTGATTGATTACTTGCAAGTTGTATTGTTGGTCCAAGTTTATAATTAGAAGAAGATGGACCAACAGGAGCACTAACATTTTTTTTGAATTTTATATTTATAAACCAAATTGATTTCTGTGAAATTTTTATATAATTCACGTGAAATTCCTGCATGTTATTTTTTCCTTTTTATTCTTTTCTCCTTATCGCTGGGACGAGGAAGTTTATTTTTCTTGATTGTGAAAGCGACAGCACGCCATCGGTCTCAAAGATTATCCTTAATTAGGAAAGTATTAGTAACAACGTTTCTGGAAAAACGTAAAGTACTTGCGCTCATGATAGTTACTACTACAGCTGAGATAAGCTGTTTAGGCATTGGACACCGACATGCTGGCTGCTGGGTTAGGTAATTAGCTCAGATGGCGAGACACGCTGGGCGCAGGACTGGGAGATTATAACTCAAACACTGGATCAATGCGCCGTCATCATCAGACTAAGTACACCATCTGCTAGATGTCATCCAGGCCAGTGAATGGTCTCCAACGATGCGATATGGAGTAATTTGCAGTTGGTTGGATGGATTATCAAGAAATGAATGCCGGACATGCAGCCCTTGGGGACCGGTGTTCATGCAGTTATCCAAAACGAGATGACTGCAACTTGGTCCGTTGCTCGGTAGCTGGATCTCGTGGTCTGTGCTCACTTGCCATTTCTTTGTGATCGCGATGGCGCTGTCATCGAGCCGCCGAGGAGTTACAGGTCTCAGGCTAGAACACGTATACGCATCTCTCTCTCTCTCTCTCTCAAAATCAGAAGTGCAAATTCACCGCGCACAGGATTGTGTGGATCGTGGAAGGCACCTGGGGCGATTCCAATAAATCGCTGTTAATCATCCCGTAAACCGTCACTATTTCCATGCGTCGTCGTCTCGCGTGGCGCTGTGAAATCGCTGTTCCTAATATCATCCTGTAAAAGAAACCGTGCTGGCGACAATGCCATGAACAGGCCTAACCTATAATTGGAAGCTCATTTCGTCGTCAACCTTTCCCTGTCAGGGACCAGATTGGTGATGCATGCCCTGAAGCTAAGTTTGGCCTTGTATCTTCTGCGCTGGAGAATAGATCGATCGTGGTTGGGCCATGCATGCTCGATCCCCTTCTAGCAAGAGGGTAGGGCGGTTGGATCGCCACGTTGATGCGTTGGTTGGCGCTGCGGTTCTGTCGTCGACTCGAGGGGTTACAGGTCTCCGTCCATGCTTCGAATTTGCTGGTAAAGCTCGAATGTGCCATGGCGACTGCGTTTTCGGCAGCGAGTGCGCCACATGTGCTCGGCTACTGGTTTGGCGCGGGGTGCGAAGATGAATGGCGGCAAGTGAACAGCTCTTGTCGTGGACGCCCCTTTGCAACTCTTTGTCAGGTGAATATGGGCTGTGTGGCGTGAAGGCGTTCCGTTGCGTCGGAACGAGCCCATTCTTAATCGTAACCAGTGTGTGGGCTGCATGGCATGGCAGAGTTCAAAACAGAATGCAGCCCAGTTACACCATGGGTTCGTTTGGTTGTTCGAATAGCGTAGCCTAGCTCGTATCTAAGAGCCAAGCTCATTAGAGCTAGTTTAGATATATGTAAGATAGTTGTTTGGTTGATTGCATATATATTAAGACAGTTTAAGAAAAGATGATGTTTGGTTGTTCGTATGAGTACGATATAGAAAATAAAGATAAATAATTAAATTATTTTAATATTTAATTTATGCAACTCTACTCTAATAATCTTTATTTTAGCTTTATAGATTTTAATCTATTTTAATATATATTAATATATTTTAAAATAAATTAATTATTTACTAATAGCATCATTAACTGAAAATACAGTTGCATCCGGTGAGGCTGGCTCCGGAGAAACGGATCTCGTCCGCGTTCCCCGGCAGCCAGGCTCAGCGCTACGTTTGCACGGCCAGAGCCAGGCCGTCACATCCGGCCAGGAACCAATCGCGTGAGCATCCATGCAGCTGGCCTGGCCCGCACGTCGACCAACCATCCAAACACGCCCAGGTAAATTAGCAGAGCTCGCCGCCCAGCTTAATTTGAGGGCCAACCGCCTTCGTCGCGGCCCGCTTTTCCCCCCTACGAGCCATGTACTGCCGGTGCGCGCCCCGCCCCTGCATCGGTGCTTGTCTGAGCCCGGCCGATGGTGGCCGTGCGGTCGCGTCCGGTTCCCTCGCGGCGCAGCAGATTTGACCGCGGGGTTCGAGAGGAGTTGGACGTGGTTTCGTTCGGGGCCTACCCCTGCCGCGTCTCGTTTTGCCCGGCTGCTCCCCGCGCGCCACACTTGGCTCGTCGGTCTCGGAGACTCGGACTCCCAGGTGCCTCCGTGATTGGAGCATGCCAATATATGCCATAGTCCCTCAGCCTGGGGCATATAGCCAATTCCATAGGGTAGTTCTTCCGCAGAAAAAAAGGAAAGTTTCATATGCTAATTAACTTGGAGCTGCGACCTTTGATCTTGGCAGCTACGTACTCACTGGTGCCCATCCACATCTCTTTCCAAGACCAGACAACTAACCTTTGCAAACAAGATCTCCACTTGCTAATCAGAAGAAAAAAAAAGCAGACCCAACAAAAGCAAATAAAACGTATCTGGCGGGTCGCTCAGCCTTTTACGATCTCCGGATCATTCCTTGTCCCATCTGCAACTAGGGGTGAAAACGTGTCGAAGAAAATAAACTAAAAATTGTGAGAGCCGGATCGAATTAGGATCAGACCAAAATTCTATTTATTTTTGAATTTAAATTTATTAAAGGCCCGTTTAAATTTTTGGAATTGAATTCATTTTAAAAATTACAATTTGTGCATAGATTAATTAAATTAATATAATTGTATATGAAATATATTTGTATATTTATCTTTAGGCATACAAGGAACATACTTATATATATGTTGTATTTGTTTTGTAGGGAAGTGAGTTAAATATTATGTTATAAATTGAAGAATAGAATTGTAGCATAATGATCTATATAATCTATTTTTATCTTTCATCTTATGAATTTGAGATATGCTTATTTGTAAGTTTAGTAAAGTTATGAAATATCAAATTCCAAACTAAATAGGCTAACTTATTATGTAGATTTCAATTCTTTCAAAATAAAAAGATTCAAACGGCTCTTAAAGGCTGAAATAATTTGTGAAAAAATCCACAGATCGAGCCCTTTTAACACCTCTACTGCTACTCAGCAGCTCGATCATGCCGTCATCACGCAAACAATCAGCATTTAAATTATTCAAAAGTGACAAAAAGAGACCCACGCTTTCAATTTGCAGCTAGTTTGTTACGTCCTCGTCGGTCCTTTCAGCGATCAGTCAGTGCCGTCTGAGTAAGGAGACCTTAAGCAAACCACTACTGCCCCTGTTGTTTGTGTTGTGTGCCTGGTGCACAATAACACAAGCACGAAACCGCTGCCTTTCCTGACGACTCCCAGTCTCCCATACGATGTGGCTTCCATGATTCTCGTCTACTACCGTGACAGCGACGCCGGACGACGCCTGTTTGGCTCCGTGTCGGCATCGACTAGCAGCAGCAGCTCTCGCGCGCACACGTCAAGGAGCTAAGCATGCACCAAGATGCGTGTGTGGTTAAGCGTGGCGAAAGGAGTTCAGGTTCGGTGGAATTGGAAAGCAGCGCTTGTGGCCAACAAAAGGAGTGCCGATGATTTGCTCTCCCCTGCAGAGGGCAAGTTATGTGGAGAAACGTTGGCGCACGGCGCATCGTGCCCGTATTTATCTCTGCAAATGGGCACTGAGTGGTTTCCGTGCAGGTAATTAACTCCCTTTGCTGACAATTACACTTCCACTCAGAGATTATACAATTAGTTGTCGAGATACTTAGCGCTTATAAAGGTAATAAAGCAGATAGTATAAGGTGTAATGCCAAGAAATGGGGGTACCACCAACTAGAGTCTTGGTTTGGTCTTCGTCGTCAATTGATAAATTTTCAGTGTGACATATCCTAACTTCTCGCGGGCTTATCTGAAGCAATAGATGATCGAATTGTCATAAACTCTACGAATCTGCAGTTGTATATGCAGGGTTAAGTGGCACAGTACCGAATACAGTCAATTGATCAGCAATAAGGTTGAGTTTGACTACGTACTGACTTAGTGAGTCCACGACCCAATATATTTTTCTACACAAATGCATAGTTTCCAGCCACATAGGAGTACAATATAATTTGGCACTGAAGCGCCAGCCACAAAATTCTACTAGTAGAGTACTGTACCATGCAAGCAGTAGCTGGTCCGGCGGTAGCCTACTAATTCTCCAGAGCTTCAGCCTTCGCGACAAGTACCCCCAACGATTGTTCATGCATGGACTCCAATCTCACGATTAACCATCACTACGTCCCACTTACACGCGACACATGTCCTATCGTTCCACTCTCTCGTAAACGAAGGAGTCGGCAAAGGTGTGGTTCAGTTTTCCCGCAACAAAGCGATATTTATATTTTGCCGGAGATATATACTTGCCGGCGAGCGAGCAAGGCGCATCAGACTGTCATGGTGCTTTGTTAGTGGACTCTGAATCCACGTCCATGACCCCCCACTTATTTAGATTAATTTCGGGGTGACGCGATACATGCTTTTTTCTGCACAATGCATTTCGTAAATACAACACCTTCGAATCATAATTTCGGGGGTGACGCGATACATATTTTTTTGGCACAATGCACAATGCTTGTTCGCTTCCTGCCTGGGGAAACGCTGCCTGCGCCAAATATGTGCATTGCATCCCAGGCTCAGGAAATCCAACGTCAGAAGGAGAAGCCTCTCTCTAATGGAACCAGTTCTCCGACGCTCGTTAGGAGGATGATCTGCTGCCAACTTGTGAGTCGGTAGGGAGGCAAGCTCAGCTGCTGAACATCCAGTGACGCTCGTCTTCATGACATGCATCACCCGATCCTGTTATCTCTCCGTTGCCTCACAGGAACCAACTCCTTCTGTTTCTGAATTATTGACACCGTTGACTTCAGACATCAACTTTAACTATTCATCTTATTCAAAAAAAGTTTTATAAATATTATAGTATTTTGTTATAATTTGCTTTATTATCAAAGTAGTTAGAACTATGAATTATAATTTTACATATTTGAATTAATTTTTTTAATATGATAAATAGTTAAAATTGATCGTTTGAAGTCAACGGTGCCAATAATTTTAGAAACGAAGGGAGTAGACTTATACTCTTATGTCATAGCAGTCGCGTATCATACGCAGTTGCGTAAGTTATGGGCAACTTAGTTATTTTCAAAAGCAATTCATGAGAGTCCATTCAGAGAATACAAGTCATATATCCATCAGATTACAAAAAGGAATAATACAATAGCAAAAAAGGGCGCAGGGAACAAAATTATTCGCCTCCTCCCACTCGGGTCTCTGCAGTGCTACTAGCTGGTGCAGATTCTCATTCCTCTGACCCTAATGCATGCAACGTCAGTAAGACAATAGTTTCAGGGGTCGACAGGCGACACACGCACACGCATATGACAAGACAGTTAGCACTTGGACAAGGAACGTCTCTTCCGTCCAGCGACCAGAAACAGCGCCCAGCTGCTGAACACCTGGAGTCGCGCATGCAGAATTGCAGATTGCATCAGACCGCACTGACTCCGTGTCCCTCAGAGGATGACTTCACCCCACCATCCGCCTTCTTGCACTCCGAGTCATCTCCACCGGCGGCGGCGATCTCCTTGATGATGGCGTCGTCGTAGACTGATCCGTTCGTCTTGGACGCCACGGGCAGGTCCATGGCCTCCTCGTCCTTGTCGTCCTGGTTCTCCTTGTGCTTTCCCCAGAGCACCGAGTAGAGCCCGACTACGATCAGGACGGCGCCGAGGACGCCGCCGAGGTACAGCTTCTCGGCGAGGATGAAGGAGCCCATGAAGGCCACGATGATCATCATCAGCGGGCTGAACGCCGACGCGAACACCGGGCCCGTCTTCTGGATCACCAGGCCTTGCACGTAGTACGCTATGCTCGACGTCACAATGCCCTGCAGATCAAGCAACAATGCATGTTCGCGTTAGCACTTCGATCGCCTTAATTAATATATCAGCTACGTGCCGAAGAAGCTTAGGTCGATCGGAGAAACTTACGGCGTACGCGGCGGCGAGGAGGTTCATGTCGAAGCCGATGGTCCAGACGGAGGGACGGTGCTCCATGGCGAAGGTGACGACGATGGCCTGCAGGGTGCCGACGAAGCAGATGAGCGTGGTGAGGGAGAGCGGCGCTGAGTACTGCCTCAGGGTGTGCGTCTGCAGGATGAAGAGCGAGGCCCAAGCCAGGGTGGCGATGACGACGAAGAGCGAGCCCAGGAACCACTCCTTGCCGCTGGGGTCGACGGCGGCGACCGGCGCCTCCGCACCCTGGCCGTGCGGCTGCACGTGGCTCGACCACGCCATCTGCATGAGAGGACCCTTGTACAGGGTCATCATCATCGCGCCGGCCACCGTCACCAGAGTCCCGGCCACCTTCGCCTGGCACCTCACCTTCTTCAGGTCCACCTTCTCCATCCTGTTGTACACGAACCAAAAGCAAGAACGTTGAATGTTTTGTGCTCATATGCAATTTTCAGAATGCCGGGTACTAGTAAGTACCTGAAAATTACTGCCATCACGAAGGTCATGGCGGGCAGGATGTTGCTCATGGCACAAGCGAAGGTTGGGCCGGTGAACTTCAGACCGGCATAATAGAAGTTCTGATCGATTACAGGCCTGTAATAATTCACAACACGCATAAGATTAGTTAGTTAAATTTGTTTAACACTTCAGAAAAACTAAAACTATTTGGTGGTCTACTACCACTAAACAGTACTACTAACTACTAAACTAATTTTCAGACACCTTTTCCTGAGGAAAGGAGAATGGATTCTTCCGAAATGGACAGTCCACTGATTTCTTTTTCTTTTCTCTTAAATAAAGCAAAAAATGGCAAGAGGGGCGTGCACTAACCCGAGCAGTGCCAGTACGAAGATCTGTAGGAAAACCGACCATGTCATCTTGGGTCTCACCTTCCTGCCATTTTCAGTGAAAAGGATATCCTATGATCAGTATTCAGAGGAATTGGTTTTATACTACGTCTGTTTGCAGTTTATCAGCAGATCAGATGCAGCTACCTCTCGAGGATGAGGGCGAATGGCGCGATGGAGATTGTGGCGAAGGCGTGGCGGTAGACGACGAGCACGTAGTGGCTCATGCCATGGTTGAGGGAGACCTTGGTGATCACGTTCATGCCGGCGTAGCCGAACTGCAGGGAGATCATGGCGATGTAAGGCTTGGCCTTCTCGAAGAAATCGCCGCAGAAGGGACCCATTGTGACGAGTTTCAGGTGACAATCGGCAATTAAGCTAGGCGATCAGCGAATGGTGCCGGGTCTAGCGCTACGAGCTAGAGAACTCAAGGAGCCAGCAAAGACGAGGCCTTGAGCTGAAGAAAATGCGATGGGCGCGACGCTCCATTTATAAGCTCGTGGCAGGGGCGTTTTGGGCAGTTCGAGTAAGTTCTTCCGAGTAAGGTTGAGGCCGGGCCCATCCACGCTGGATCCGTTTGTGCGCGGACGTCGGCCTTTCGCCGCGAGTGGCCACGTTATTAGTGGCTGCAGGGACGGCCGGCTGGTCAGCGAGACGAGACCATCAGGCTTCTGTTGAGTTCATGGCGAAATCTGGTTGTGGGCTGAATCATCTGAACACTGCAGGTACCTGAAGGGACGAAGAGACATCGACAGCTTCTCTTACTGGACAGCGTCGATGTAGCGAGTGAAGTGGTAAACCATCAGGGTCTTGTCATGTTTCCTCGGAAAGAAAAGCATGTTTGACGTGAGCATGAAGCAGAAACTGGAGTCTGGACACAGAACTGTACAGAGCAATCAGCAGATTCAGGTATCTCCGGTGTCGCAGATCACAGCGCCTGTATGTGACCTTGAATCGATTGGTGGTCAGGTAGATATTTTTAAAGTTTCATGGCAAATCTTACAGCGTACTATATAATTTGAAGTATCAATAAGCTTTTGGCAGGGAGTAGGTTTAGTCAAAACTGCAAATGTAAATTACTGGAAACAGGTATAGCAATATCCATATCTTGAACTAGTGTGGGATCTGTGCCTTGCGCTGGATTCAGAATCCTTATCCCTTTGCTTCCTCTTCCTAATACCTTTGATTTGTCTTATTTATGGCTAACACCACTTATCTAGAAAAGATATAGAAGTCATACCGAAGAACAAGTTCTGTATGAAATACTAGAATAGTGCCCTGCTGAAGTAGTAAAGCAGCATGCATGCCATTTCCATGGCCGTGTCACTGTCAACTAAAGGGGAGAGACGAGAGAGCATTACATTCCAGAGGGCTCTCATATGCTGAATGCGTGGACTTCACTGGTGTCCTGCACTAACACCCAACGCTTTTCTCTCACGGACGCAACCGTCGCCACAAAGAAGGGAAACACTCGCACGGCGGTCGATGACGCCAGCGGCCGGCCGCGGACAGCTACATCTCCCGTCCTCCAAGAGGTGCAGCAGACCTGAGTGAGATCTATGACGGCCCATATTTTGGCGCCGCGTCGATTTGATGGTTGTCTGGACGGGCGAAGCCTGTGAACAGGTCGAGATGAAGAGGTAATAATCTCGTCTAGGTTTCATCTTTCAAAAAAAAAAAAATCTAGGTTTCGATATCTTTCTGGCTTTTGCTCTCCCGAAAGATCGTCGCAGCCCAGAAGAGAACTGCTCACCGTGCGTGAAGGGTGAAGCCATGAGCAGAGGTTGCATGCATGTTCAGATGCGTTGCACAGTTGACAGTTCTTCGGCAAAGGCAGCTTGTAGGAGTACTAGGAGCTTTCGCTTTTGCGGCGTTTCCTAGCTCTTGCGCTTTTAGTTTTGTTTACTTTTCTATAGTACAAGGAGAAGATAGATTTGACTTTCTAGTTCCAGTATATTAAGGGTGTCTTTGGTTGGCCTAGCTTATCAAAAGCTTGGTAAAAAAGGTCAGCTGTGAATTTTTTTTTTTTGAGAAGACAAATTTTTTCTAGAACAAAAGCAAAATTAGGTCTGTACTTTCGAGAAAGCATAAGTAGCTTTCTCACAGTTCATATTCTACTTCTGTTTTTCACAGCTCACAACACAAGCTAATAGTTGTCCAAAATCGAATAAACCAGCCCAATTCGAAGGTGATAATTTTCCTTTTGCTATGAGATTAAAATGTTCATGTGAAATCTGCAGTTTGAGAACATTTGTCTAAATTATGCGTAAAATCCAAGTTCTGTGAAATTAAATTTTAAAAATCTGTGTACCAGCCTAAATTTCGACAAAGCAAGACAAGTGCCCCAAATCGAGATGGGCGTCGTACGCGCGCAGGGAACTAAAGTTTGTGGCTTTGTTTGGCCAAATAAAAGTGACCAGAGAGGGAATACTAGGCTTGGCAAACATATTTGTGGCAGCAAGCGTAACGACTTCACGATATGTTCTTCCGAGTATTGTTACCGAATCAGAGAGGTGATAGTTAGCAGATCGATCCCAAATGAATCATTGTTGAGCTCATCATCAGTGCACAGGCCAATACCGGTAAAGCCGCATCTGCTCGCGTCACGAAAGTTGGCTCGTTAATTCCAGCAAGATCGATCCATATCAGAGAGGTGATAGTCTTTTTCGAGCTCTCTCTCTCCCTCTCTCGTCGCGGCTGATAAGATAATCGGCTGTGGATAGGAACGCATAATGGCAAGTGGCGAGTGCGTCCCTAGCCGGACGCTCCGATTCGGACTTAAACTAATCTGACGATGACATGGAGAGATTCACCAAATGGCAACTCACTTAAACCCTCTAATTATCCGTAAAAGCTGCGATCGGCACAGAATCCATAAACTAGTTCAGTGGCAGTAAGTGCCAATTGCCATCACCTTCATTTGCCGCCGTTCCTATCTCTCCGATTGTCAGTAACACGATCAACATCTCCTGATTATAATGCTCCGTGCATCGGAGCAAAGGACGAACAAGTATCGCAAGCATAATGCGTTGTTGTGTAAGCAGGCAGTTTCGCGGCACATTATTGGGGCTGGATCTTTACCGGCCGGCACGGAAAGGAATCGTATGCTTCCGCGACTTCTAATCGTGCAGGCATGCTGTCTTAGTGGAAAGCGTCGAGATGCCGGTGATGCAGCAAGCAAGCAGGGTTCATTCTGTTCAGTCGATGGCAAACCGATACGGACTTGCATTATGGAGCGGCCGATTACTTGGGCTTCACTCGGATAAGGGCCGTAAGGAAAAGAAAGAATGGTGAGATAGACACGGGCCGGCCCAAATAGAAATGATAGATTTTGGTGGCAGGCTACGATTTGGGCCGAAAGTAAAACTACCAAAACGTGCATGTTCTGTGTCCAAAACGCTGCTTTCCTTTTGGGCTTCAAATGCTGAAGCTCTTCCATGAGTGTGGGTGTGTTCGTTCAGGTACTGTATCACCAAATACAAAACACAATTAGCTACAGTGATAAGAGCAAAAAGCAACAGCAGAAAATATCTGAAGCAAACACACCCTGTGCTCCCTTAACAGTTGCAGCAGCTTCGTCTTATTGACTTGCTTGGCAGCTGTTTTTGCCCTTCCGTCTGTTACGTTTTTGCCCTTCCGTCTGTTACGTTTTACGGTTAACTCTCCACTTCCAGCGATGCGCAATGACTATTGTACCCTCACCTTTCTCTTTCTCATCCAGATTCCAGTACACGCACGAACTGCTAAGGTGCTTGGCCGAGGAAGCTGGGAAACAGGTCGCAGGTGGCTCGCAAGGCGTCGGTCGTCGTCACCGCCGGAGACCTGCACCGGAGGTTCCACCAGCAGTGCAGCAGGTTAGTGGATCCAGCTCTGACCGCCTGTCCGCCTCCTCACGATTTTGGTTAGTTCTCGTAGGAAAAAGAAATCTAGTGGATCTTGATTTTCCACAGACGAGATCTTTGGTTATACACAGACGAGAGCTGTTAACTTTTGATCCATTTCTACCGGCTGTTAAATCAACAGACGAGAGCTGTTAGGAAGAGCCGGGATCTTGATTTAGCCTGTCTTCTTGTGCCCCCTCCCTATCTGTTAGTAGCTTTTGATCCAATTCTACCGGCTGTGAATGTGCAGATGGCCCCGCGCTTTCTCTGATTCTGTCCGCCCATGAGTACGCTGCTTTCATTAGCATTTCGTCGAACATGTTGCGGGCACCTGCCATAGTCTTTATGATGTACTACGTATGTATGATCATTTGACAAGACACTAATATGTTGTTTATGCATTTTAACAGAGCCGCATGTGGATTGTGTTCCGAAATACTGAAGAAAAAAGAAGATATAGGAGCTTAGCAAATTACCATCTGCTACTTACGAGCTTAGCAAAAAGAAGATATACGAGCTTAGCAAATTACCATCTCATTTGTAATATATGCGGAATTGACTTGGCGTATGCGAATATATATGTGCCGAAACTATATGTATTAGTGTGTGTTCCGGAACTATATGTATGAAAAAAAAACAAGGTGATGTGCTGGAACTACATGTATTGATGTTAGGGCATTTTTTTCATGTCTTTCTATTTTTTTTTATTTTGAAATGAAATAGTTGGCATACTAATGTCCATGTCCCGTTCAAAATAATCAATATTGAGAAAAGTTAAAATTTACATTGAAATAAAAAATTCGTTGTCTTCCTTAGCCATTGGCATCAGCAGTCAATTATATACTTAGTAGTCATTAGCATATTATTATTATTATTGAGATAATTGCAGAAAGGGTAAAATGGTAATTTCAACTATCATATAACAGCTTTAGCAGTCAAAGTTGAAGGAAGGGCCAAAGGTAATCGAAAATGGAATTTTGTCATTAAAAAGAAGTTCAACTCAAAAGAGGCCAAGAAAGGAACCACTGGAATTTTTAAGGTTAAAAAGGGAATTTCCTCATAAAATGAGATGTTAGGAGTACAATCATTGAGAAATTCGGTTGACATGAGCACCTTTTTCTGAAAGTTTCTATGGCCTTGTTCCGCAAGGCAAACCACAACCAAAGGGAGCATATTCTACTGGCATTGGCCTCTAGTCACCAGCCACTTCGTCAAATGTTAAATCCATCCACGCCAGATCTAGCAACAACTCTCACTAATCTAATCCATACACAACAAGTTACAGTACTTTATTAATTTTGACTCTCCGTTCTCTACGATCCCAACACGATACTCGACGTCTCGATCGTGCCAGGCTGCCGGTCAAGTCACCTGTGCGAGCAGCGCGCAACGCATGACTTCAAACCCAGCAGGCCACGCACTCTCCGTATAAAATGAGAATCACAGACACAGTGACACGCATCACAAGCACCACTCGCCAGCCAAATCCAAATCGCCATGGAACTCTCCTCCCTGACCTTATCCTCTGCTCTCCAGCTGCTCGCCCTGCTCCTCCCACCACTGCTCTGCTGCTTGCTCTGTCTGCGCCAGGACCCGAAGAAGCAGCCTCGCGCCCATGGCCTCAAGCCCTACCCGTTCCTCGGCACGCTCCCGCACTTCGTCAAGAACATGGACCGCTTCCTGGAGTGGTCCACGGACATCATCAAGCGCGACCCCACGCACACCATCTCCTTCAAGGTGGCCGGTCTCACCGGCGGCGCCATCACGGCCCACCCAGCCAACGTCGAGCACATCCTAAAGACCAACTTCGCCAACTACCCCAAGGGGGATCTCACGGTGTCCATGATCGAGGACTTCCTAGGACACGGCATCTTCAACTCCGACGGGGAGCAGTGGCTGTGGCAGCGCAAGGCCGCCAGCTACGAGTTCAGCAAGCGCTCGCTCAGGAACTTCGTGGTCGACGCCGTCCGGTTCGAGATCGTGGAGCGGCTGCTGCCGCTGCTTCAGCACGCTGAGGGCGACGGACGGGCGCTGGACGTGCAGGACGTGCTCGAGCGCTTCGCCTTCGACAACATCTGCCGCGTGGCTTTCGACGAGGACCCCGCGTGCCTTGCGGAGGAGAGCATGGCCGCGCCCGAGAGCGCCGAGTTCATGCGGGCGTTCAACGACGCGCAGAACGCTATCATGGCCCGGTTCATGTCGCCGGTCAAGTCGCTGTGGCGCGTCAAGAGGCTGCTCGGCATGGAGCCCGAGCGGCGGATGCGCGAGGCGCTCGTCACGGTTCACGGCTACGCGGACAAGATCGTCCACGAGCGCAGGGAGAGAGGCGAGGCCAGCGAGATGGCGTGCAGGGACGACTTCCTGTCGCGCTTCGCCGCGGCCGGCGAGCACAGCGACGAGGCCCTCCGCGATGTCGTCACCAACTTCCTGCTCGCTGGGCGCGACACGACGTCGTCGGCGCTGACCTGGTTCTTCTGGCTCGTCTCCACCCGGCCCGACGTGGAGAGCGAGATCGTGCGCGACATCCGCGCGGTGCGCGCGAGATCCAGCCGCCCCGAGGCCGCGACGTTCAGCTTCGACGAGCTGCGCGACATGCACTACCTCCACGCGGCCATCACGGAGTCCATGAGGCTGTACCCGCCGGTGGCCGTGGACACGCACAGCTGCAAGGACGACGACTTCCTGCCGGACGGCACGTTCGTCGGGAAAGGGTGGTTGATGACCTACTCCGCGTACGCGATGGCGCGGGTGGAGGACGTATGGGGCAAAGACTGCGAGGAGTTCAGGCCGGAGCGGTGGCTCGGCGAGGACGGCGCGTTCCGGCCGGAGAGCCCGTTCAAGTACCCTGTGTTCCACGCGGGGCCCAGGATGTGCCTCGGCAAGGAGATGGCCTACATCCAGATGAAGTCCATCGTCGCGTGCGTGTTAGAGAAGTTCAGGTTCCGGTACCTCGGCGGCGAGGAGAGGCCCGGGCTCGTGCTCTCGCTGACGCTGCGGATGAAGGGCGGCTTGCCGACGCAAGTAAAGAACAGGACGGAGTAGGCAGTGTGGATCAAGCCATTTCTATTTCGTTGGCCGTTACCAGCATTGATTTTTGATGGTGTTCTCGCTCCAGAGCCGGGCACCGAGAGTTTCCGCATCTGTGTCATCCGTGTGAAGTGTGATTTAAGAACCTATACACACCCTCAGGCTGTTTTATAGTTGACGCTCAACAAAAAAAGATCCGGAGGGAGTATTGTCTTGCAAAGAAGGCTAATCATATACCACACAGAAGAGACGTCCATGTGGATTAACTGCGAAATCAATTTTCATTTCCTACGAAGAGAGTTAGTGCATGAATAGTTGCAAGTAAAATTCAATGGGCTGAACGGAACAGCAAATGTGATTAATCAATATTAGCAGGGTATGAGTTTTTTCCTACTGGACAATCTCAGGCCTTTCAGACAGAGCCAATATTAGCAATACAGTAAGCCTTGGAAATAGATTATGTATAACATGTGTTCTGACAAAACATGAACTAATGATCACCACAACCAAGACATAGGTAACTTGAATTTGAATTGAGAGGATGATACAGATGTATAAAAAAATTAACATAAATAGGATGCTACATGATTGTTACAGAAGGATCCTCGGATGATTGGTTGTAGAAAAAGTACACTTACAGTTGGAAGCACCACAAGTTGAAGTGCAATCAGAACAGTCGTTTCTTCCCACGTGGTGAATTTGTCTTTGTGCAGAGAACCTTCCTGCCTATGTCACGCCTGCGTTTGAGGACCCTTCTTCCAGAAGTAGTCCTCATCCTCCTGCGGAAACCATGTGTACGGGCAAGTGACTTTCTAGACCTTGACCTCTTGGTCATGCATAAGGCAGCCTTTGAAGCCCTAATCTGCAGGCTGCGCGATTTTCGAGTTGTTACTCTGCTGTAGCTGAACTGAATTCCCAAAGATGAACCTGGTATATACACAATGTTCAAATACCAGAGATTCAGAACAAACAATCACTTCAATGTTAAAGGGGCATCTGTGCTTAATAAATGACCATCTGAAATTGCTTTAGGAAACAGAGAAATTGATTGTTATTAAAGATCTCACAAAAACCATCTGTACAGGCCAACCGTAACTGAAATTCAGACTGACGAACATCACTTACCATACTAGGACGTATATTTTTTTTCAAACATTAAACTAATATCAAATCATCATAATTCTTTCTTCTGTTACCCATCTCTTGGATTAGCAACTCTGTCACATACATTTCCACCTTCCTGGTACGATCACTGAATTGTAAATAATAACTTGGAACATAATCTTAGGAGAAGACACAACAGACTATTACGCAGAATTAGAACTAGTCCCACCAAGCAGAGCACTAACGTAGGAGCTCGAAATTCGCTACTTCCCCATCCCCACGGCCTTAAGCAAGCAACCGCTCCCCAGTTCCCCGATATACTGTAGGAAACTAGGCACGAAAGGTAGAATGTGCTCTCACCGCCGAACGACGAGGAGGACGTGAAGGCCAGCGACGCCGAGACCGCTGCCGAGAGCGAGGCGGGGGAGGCGGACGCGGAGAAGGTGGAGGATGACGACACAAAGGAGCTACGGAGGAACGGGGCAGCAGAGGCACCCATAGGTGCCGCCCTGAAAGGGCGGGCGAGGCCGCCAGTAGCAGCCCGCGAGATCCTCCCGGAGTTGAGGGAGAGGGACGCCATGGGAGAGGCCAGCGCGAGCGCCATGGTTGGGACTTGGGAGCAGTCAGCGCCCACAAGTGCTGCGGGCTAGCCACTCCTCTGGCGCTCCTTATCCACGACTGGATGAGATGGGCCTTACTGGGCTCTATTTTGGGCCGTCAATAATTAAGGCCCGTCGATAAAATTCGTTAAGCTGTCATGTTTCTAGTTCCTTGGACAAATCTTCATGGTGGTATAGTCATCTTATAACTTTTCCAATTCCAATAGTCATGATTATACAGAGCATAAAAGTTCTGATTTAGCCATTTTGTCTTCTCTGATCACAACACGTGAAAATAAACTCCATTGAACATCAAAATAAGTGATGCTGAAGGCCTCCAAAGTGCTAGTAAATTCACTGTTCTTTATATCCTGAGGCATTGGATATGGTTATTGGTAGTACATGCATTGCTGTTCTTTACACCTCCCATGGTGGCATGACATGAGTGGATGGTTTCAAAATTTTTGACAGGACTAGTGTCTAGATGGGAGCTTAACAGATCGAGCGAACTAATAAGCCTAAGAGGCACCACTGAAGCTATCCCACATAAGCATCTAGAAGAATAATTTTCATCCAGCAGACTGGTCCTCCTCATGATTTCTTCTTGAAGGTGATAGCGTTGGGCTCATCCGGGATCGCCGGCATGCGCTGCTTCTCCTCCTCCACCTGCTCCAGCAGAGCTTGGAGCTCAGCCTCGGACAGGCTCTCCAAGCGTTTCTGCAACCAAAGGGAAAAAAAAAACAGTGAAGCTCAGATCAGATGTGAAGCATCAGAATCCGCAAGCGCATAGTATTGCCCACAGATCATGTCACCTCCATGACTTGCTTCTCGTAGTCCCTGAGCTGCTGCGCGTAGGTCATGTCCTTGTTGGCCACCCGGAACATGTAGGTGGAGATCCACCCCACCGTCATCCCGAGCACCACCAGCAGCTGCACCACGTTGCCGGCCTGCAACGGATCTACGCCCAGGAGCTGCATGCATCGAGCGCGAGTGTCTATAAGACGAGCAGCCGCTTCAATGAACAAGTCACAGTCACAAGGAGCGGAGAAGACTGCGCCTCACCTCGAGCCCGGATTTGAGGCCGACGCCGAAGAGCGTGACGCCGACGCCGATGAGAAGCACGTCTTTCCGCGTGTACCCGAACGGCGCCTGAAAGCAACGATCGCGCGCGGGGTTTCAGTTTCAGTTTCAGAGCATCGCCTCAGACTTTTTTTTTTTTTTGAGCAAACTTTTGAGCAAGCAGAGTTACCTTCTCCTGCTTCGTCGCTTGCGAATCAGAGGTGCTGCTTCGTGGCACCGAACGCGTCCTCTGCCTCACCGATCCGCGCCGCTCGCTCGGTGACAACGTAGTCTTGGCTGAGAAGAACGGAGAGTTAACCAAGATTACACTAAACGGACGAACGCAGGCATGCCCGCCGGCTGCTCCCAACCAGTGACTCAGTGAGCGCATCGCAGGACGTACCGGAGTGGCGAGGCGGCAGGCAGCAGATCCTCCTGCCAGAGCAGCCGCCGCCGCCGCGGGAGGTCGCCGCGACCCTTCCGGCGAGGCGCGGGGAGACGGAAACGACGGGAACGGCCGTTGCTGCCGGAGCCATGCTTGAACTGCCGCTCTGCCGCACACGCCCCTTGCTCCTCCCCCGCGCGAGTGGCTGCTTTATCTTATCCGCAGACACCGGACAAGAGGACGCTGCGGAGCCGCGCGTACGCACGCCCTCCTGGACTTCCGTTCCGCGCTCACACGGACGAAGCGAAAATATCCCACTCCGACGCGCTCGCATTCGTCTGGATAAGGCGTCGCTCCCGCGCGAACCAGTCCCGCGCGAGAGCGAGTCCGTTTCCTTACCCCCATGGCAGCCTCGTCAGTGTTCTCGCCGCTCTTGTCCTCGGCCCGGCTACCCGTTTCCGGCTCGCGGTCTCCTAGTGCTCGTCACGCTGCCTCCGTGTCGGCAGCACACGACGCCGCGCCCCCGCGCCCGGCGCCCCTCGCCGTGGTCGTCAGCAACAGGAGGGAGCTGGTGCTGGGGACGGCGTTCAGCGCGCTGTTCCTGCACGAACCGCTACCCGCCGGGGCGCGCGAGGTCGAGGTCGGCTCGTTCCTGCCGCCGGCGCCGTCCCACCCGGGCTTCGTCTTCTTCCGGGCCACCCCCAAGGACACCCCCGCCCTCCGCGCCGGTGATGCCTCGGTTCTTGCCGCACTTCCTCCTCACGCTCCTGTCTGTCCCTACAACTGAGCGAGCTCACCCATTCGCGCCGGCTCATTCATTTCCAGGCAATGTGCAACCGTACAAGTTCGTCCTACCTCCCAGCTGGAAGCAGACGCGCGTCGCCAACATCCTGTCGGGGAACTACTGCCAGCCCAAGTGCGCCGAGCCGTGGGTGGAGGTGAAGTTCGAGGACGAGAAGCAGGGCAAGGTGCAGGTGGTGGCGTCGCCGCTGATCCGGCTCACCAACAAGCCCAACGCCACCATCGAGGACATCGGCAGCCCCGAGAAGCTGATCGCCTCGCTCGGGCCCTTCGTCACCGGCAACACCTTCGACTCCGACGAGCTTGTCGACACCAAAGTCGAGAAGATCGACGGCCAAACCGTAACAACTGAACTCGATCACCCAGCTTGTACCAGTACAATTCTTTCAGCAGCAGTTGCGAATCTTTCTCATGACCGGTTCTTACTGCTATGATGCAGTACTACAGCTACGTGTTGGAGACCCCACTGGCACTGACCGGTTCCCACAATCTGGCCAAGGCCACGGCCAAGGGAAACACGGTGGTGCTGTTCGTGGCGAGCGCCAATGACAAGCAGTGGTCGTCGTCGCAGAAGGTCCTGAAGACCATGGTGGACTCGTTTCAAGTATGATTGCAGCAATTGCAGTTTCTGATGAGGCGGATGATTATCATACGATGAGTTGTTGTTATTGGCAACATCAGCAGGCGTTTGAGCTGATTTGACTATACACCATATTATGCTTGAAATGAGGTATTCTGACGAGGCAAACTATTGTTTTTTGAGGTATGATAATAAGAAGAGAAAAGAACAACTTTTTGATGGAGTTGATCATAAAGGTCACGACGATGTCCATAGTAGCTTATCGGAGAGAATTGATTGGTTACCTGTACACAGTGTGGAACATATTGTCTCCAATTAAGAACTGTAAACTTTGCTGGTGCGTACATGACGAACGATCACTTCCGTTTGACTTTATCAACGGCATGTGCAACACTCCGTGTCGAGCACTGCAGTTGATCTTTCTGCGCATCAATAGGAAGATAGACAAGTGGAAAGCGATCTTTGATGACCAGCGCGAGAAAAATTGCATTTGTTAGTTTAGTTGTTTGCGTTTCAAATTTGGTTCGATCAGCCGTGGACTCTCATGTACACTCCCAAATTTTTACCCGGGTATGACAAATTTCTCCATACGAAACAAAAATTGTGCATTTAAAGGTCTCTTTGAAATGCAATTTTTTTTCGATTCCTATATTTTTTTAAAAAATTGAATTGATTCGTATGAAATTTCTTTGAGATTTCTATGAAATTCATGTGAGATTTCTATGAAATTCATACATTTCAAATGACCCTAAAAGTCCAGCAAATTTTAGAGTTGGTCTCTTGTCCGCTGTGTTGTCGCCTTTTAAAATAGATCAAATAATGTTTCTTTACCTCTTAAGAGGTAAAACATTAATTCGATCTGATTTTTATAAAAAAACACGTCTCT
This sequence comes from Zoysia japonica, assembly GCA_001602275.1. NCBI lineage: Eukaryota > Viridiplantae > Streptophyta > Magnoliopsida > Poales > Poaceae > Zoysia > Zoysia japonica. Next base: position 1,203,901 of record BCLF01000040.1, read on the forward strand.
GATTACTGTTATCTATCGAAACTCACTAATAATTTTTTAAATTAAATTATTTAACAATTAAATAAATATTAAAATATTTTTATCCCTTAAAAAATAAAAAATAAATTAAATCTTGAGATCCTTATAAATAAACGATCCATATTTCTAAAACCTGTCTTACTTATAAGTCCTGTACTCCACCGAAAGTCCGCCCTCCGCGCTCTGTAGATAGAAGTCGCTGTACTCCACCGAAAACTCCGCCCTCCGCGCACGAACCAAGAAATGGCCATGGCGGCGGCGGCATCCCGGCACGTGGTCGCCGTGCCGTACCCGGGCCGTGGCCACATCAACCCGATGCTCGTCGTGTGCCGCCTGCTCGCCGCCGCCGACAGCGCCCTCACCGTGACGGTCGTCGTCACGGAGGAGTGGCACGCGCTGCTGGCCGGCGTGGGTGTGGTTTCCACGCTGCCGGAGCGCGTCCGCTTCGCCACCATCCCCAACGTCATCCCCTCCGAGCGTGGCCGCGGCGCCGACCCTGTCGGCTTCATCGAGGCCGTGCACGCCAAGATGGGGGAGCCCGTCGAGCGGCTCCTCGATCAGCTGATGCTGGAGCGGAAGCCGGAGGCCATCGTGGCCGACACCTACCTGACGTGGGGCGTGGCGGCCGGAGCGCGGCGCGGGATACCGGTGTGCTCGCTTTGGACCATGCCGGCCACCTTCTTCCTGGCACTTTACCGCATGGACCGGTGGCCGCCGGCGGATGCATGTGAAGCGGAAGAAGGTATATACTGGTGTACATCAAAACTCACTGATTTGTCATGCAATCATTAAGGTTCAGAAATCAAAATATGGCTATAAGCGAATCTTGCCTGCTCCTAAAATCTTTGATGCAAATTTTTTCAGTATTGGATTCGACTTTTTCATCCTAGAAAATTTAAATCATCATTTTCTCTTTGAAGGTTCAGAGAACCAAATTAGAAATCAGTAGCTCAGCTCGCCCCTTCGATGAACACTACAGTACCTCGAAATCACAAGTCAGTTTGAGTAATATTTATACACAAAATAAATGGAGAGCTCCTCAATTTAAGGAGATGTGCAAGGTTTATGCTGTTATCTGCTACTGCTATCCCGAGCGGCAGTAAAAAAAAAAAGAAACTTTGTATATAGATAAATTGAAGGTAAAGGTTGTACTAATTACAGTGATGAAGCTTCTAGTTTTCTTTTGCACCAGTGCAAGATGAAATTTAAATCCCATGCTTCTTGCATATAAGAACTCATCTCCTATCTGTTTGCATATACTGGATAAGCAAGTTGTAGAGTTTTTATGCCTTTTCCTTCAGAGTTGCAGCAACAAAACCACTTGCAAATTTATTAGTACGAAAATTTAGCTGACAAGTGAGAACCAACTAAAGGCACAATTCTGTGATGACAATGTGTTCGCAGTGCTACGATCAGGCCTTTAAGTCAGTTACTAGTACAGTGTTAACGTGTCCTGCATGTTTTGCAGGACAAAGCAGCAAATCATTGGATCAGTATGTCCCATTCCCAGTACTTTCATCAGTAAAATGTTCCGACATCAAGATTTTCCGCTCCTGGAAACTGCCAATGAAACGAACTGCAGAAGTGTTCTCTAATGTGCGCAAAGCACAATGTGTTCTCTTCACCTCCTTCTATGAGCTTGAAGCTTGTGCCATCAATGCAATATCAGAAGCGGTTCCGTATCCAGTATATACAGTTGGTCCATCAATTCCTTATCTGCTACTAAAGGATTACCCAAACAATCACCATGAACAATATATTAGTTGGCTGGATGCCCAGTCGAAGAACTCAGTGTTGTATGTCTCATTTGGCAGCCATGTTTCGTTATCATCCTCGCAATTGGATAAGATTGCCATGGGACTGCATGACAGTGCAGTTAGCTTCTTCTGGGTGTCACGTGACAAGACTACCGCCAACAGCTTACAACAGATTGCTGGCGATAAAGGCTTGGTAGTGCCATGGTGTGATCAGCTGAAGGTCCTTTGCCATCCAGCGGTTGGTGGCTTCCTTAGCCATTGTGGGTGGAACTCGACCCTGGAGGCTGTCTTCGCTGGAGTGCCTTTGCTTGCCTTTCCCATTTCTTGGGATCAATTGGTGAATGGTCGGCTCGTAGCAAATGAATGGAAGATAGGCATCAACTTAAGGGAACAGAAAGAGAAGGATGGTACTGTTACCAGTGCTGTGGTCTCTGCTGCTGTGACAAAGCTTATGGATTTGGGTAATGGTGATAGCCAAGAGCTGAGAAGAAAAGCTGCTGAATTACATCATGCTTCTCGTAGTGTGATTGAAGAAGGTGGGTCATCATGGCGTTCTTTAAGATGTTTTGTGGAAGATCTCATCCAAGGAAGACTAAATGCTTCAGAAATTCCTCTGTAGGTTTTGCTCCATTACATTTAGTCTGGGAATAAAGAAGTGTTGTTCAAAGCCAGAAATGATGTACTCCAGCATTGCAAAGACTAGTAGCAAATATCCAGGCCCCAAAAAACATGTTGAATGTCACACCCCAAAATTTCTTCCCAAAATTTCTTTTCAAAATGTGAAGAGTTTTCACCCTTTCGCATACTTTATCCACTCAAAAAAAAAATTGACCCTTAAGCTTTCAAATAACCTCTTTCCCTTCAACTTTATCTTTTCAAGATGCGCTCCCTCAACTCGCGAGCAGCCACAGCCCTCAACTCGCGAGCAGCCACAGATCTTGTAATTCTCGTTCACGTTCCCGGCGATCCATCCAACAAATTCGATGAAATTTTTTCAAGATGCGCTCTTTGAAGTCCTCTACATATCCAAAATTCATAGCCAACGGAGGTCTGTAGCTTCTGGTATCTTCTCACAATCACTGCTGCTCTCTGTTCTAGATCTATCCAGTGCGTACATCGGTAATTTTATCTTTGTTTTTCTCCATTTCGAACATTATCTTGATAAAACTCTTGTACTATGTTGTGTTCCAGAGAGTCCTCTTCATCATCACCAAAGAATTCACCGAGATTCATCTCGGTTTCTTCAGAAATGCGATTTGTTCTTCAACTGTCGCTGCGGGACCAAATCTCGATCGAATATCACGTGTCTATCATGTTCCACATAATTAGGCACATTTCTATTTAAACATTTTCTTAAATTGTGCAGTCAACAATCGGAAACGCACATGTCTTTGCAGTGCTGTCTGTGTACAGACAGACGTGTTGCTGCCGTTCATCGCTTGTTATTATCCAATGTCTTGAAGTTCCTTGCTGTAGAATGATACTTGGTGAGTTTTTGAAACCTTGATAGATCATTAGTTTTGTTTGTTTGATTGTTTGTTTGTCGGTGATTGTGAGAAGAGAAGAATACAAGTCAAAATCAAAGAGAGGCTATAAAGCGAAACTTGAAGATAACTAAGCAATATTTTGATGTAAGTGTCTTTGATCACATTGTACTTAATTAAGATGATATAGGAATCTAGGAATTACATGTTAGTTTTAAATTGGAATTCTATGTTGGGTTTGCTCGAATTTTCCTCATAATTTTTTAAAGCTGGTTCGTGGTTAGGTGTGGTAATAGTTTATTTTATATGCTTAGCTTTGCTATCATAGTTGAGTTTTGGGTAAAACTTAAACTACTAAAATTGATTAATGGTATATTTGTAACTTAATTATCTTCATATTAACTAAAATGATAATGACTTAGTGCATAGAGAATTTGAGCATGATGGATAGTATGGTATGATGCTTTTAGATGTTATTTGGTGTTTATGGTATGTGCTAGTTTCTGCTCTAGATTTTAAGGACCGTCTCGTGAACCATGTAACTTTGCTTTACAGCGCAGTCACAAAGCTTAAATGGTAGGTCTTAGCCGACTAATTGGTTGAGCTTAGTTTTGTGTGCACCATGTGGCGGTGTAGTGGCGCAAGAGGAGGCTTCTGCGGCGGAGGTAAAATAGACTTCATGGATGCCGTGGCGGTGAAACTTTAGCGGGTGCATATTGACTAAGTGACACCATGTAAAGGCTTTGTAGTGATCTTCTGACCACACACTTAAGAAAGTATGTTATGTATCGACGGATACTGGGATAAAGAAGGTTTTTAGTCTATCTGGCAACAGGAAATGAAATCACGACTTGTGGTGAAAAGTGCGCAAACTCTCGAGAGATAAAACTGTTATGACAGCCGTGCTCACAGTTAAGAGCGGCCTGGACTGCTTCACGATTAGTTCCATTGTATGGGTCGATTGGATTTGGTTAATCTTTTCTTAGTAGTCGGGTGGGACTCGGTGAGTTGGTAGCTAGGTGTTGATACTTTGGTGAGTTTGGTAGTCGGATGGAATCCGATGAGGTCTTTTTAGTTCTTGGTTGGGAGTTTAAACTTAGTAAATAAGATGCTTAGTAACAACAGTTTTTAGATGGCAATGGCAGTGGTGCATTAACCCTGTATAGTCTTTCTTGTTTATGACCCTCATGTTATCTCTTCCTATATTTGCTGAGTACTTTATGTATTCATGTGTGTTGTTTTTGTTGTTTTGTTGTCTATAAATGCTGTTAAGTGACAAGAAGATCAAAAAAGTCAAGTCAATCGATAAATTGAAGACGAAGTATAAAAAGACTCGTTGCCGCCAGTCGATTGGCTGTGGTGTGCCCAAAAATTTTATCCTCCCGCTGCTTTTCAAGTATTTATTGTTTGTTTACCGATATAAAACTGATTATCACTTAATTGTCTTATATGTATGATGAAATTGATTTTGATATATATGTAGATGTTATCGGGTTTTGTGTTTCCAAAATCCGGTGTGACATTGAGGCATACTACTAGCCCATAATGTTACTGTGGCTGGGTATGCCACCCTTATAACTCACCTAGTCATCTTGTATGTAAATTTATAAGATGACAATGGAATACTGGATATTGTCTGCGGCAATGTTGGGCTAGTTCATACTCCACAATTAAAATTTCAGTTCTCAGTTTGGGAGAAGATACTCTCGTGATGAAGTAATTTCTGCTTTAGAGAAGAGCTGGGAAAATATATCAATGATATCTAAACTGTTTGAAATTGAATGGTGCAGTAATTAATAATTATTGAAGAATTTTTTACCTTTTAAGAGGTAAAAAAAATTTAAACCTCAAGATCGGCATAAATGAATAGTCCACAATCATTTGTATTATAGATATTCAGTTTGGCTGCCATATCGTTGCTGTTGTTTCCTCAGCTGTGTTGGATGGAAACTGGAACTGAAATTTCTTAGGAATTTACTCATGTTATCGGGTAACCTTTTGAGAATCATCATGTTACTGGAACTGAAAGTATATTTTTTTTGCTTAAGATTTTATGATGCTGTCATGCCAAAGCAAGTCATAAAAATTTCTTGTGAGGACTGCGAATTTTTGGTAGATTATGGTGACACACGTTAGAGGAGAAAAGCATTTACGCTTACAGAGAACACAGACAAAATTACTTAATGATAACTGCAACATTATCAATTCATCATTCATAATTAGGGTAAAATTGTGATGACCCCACAAGTGTAGTGAGTGCATCCATCACATAGTAGCAGAACATCAACACCCAAGTCAGGTAACACTCCTGACTCCTGTGAGATCAGCGTAGAGCAAAGAAACGACTGTCTCAACAAACAAGCAAACATAAAACATCTAGCGAATGTCAGGTCAGACTCGCCTTCCATTACACTATCCAAGCACAAAACGAATCCTGGGACTAAGTTAACTTTGTTCATTGGCAGATCTCTGCTGCCGGTGGACGAAGCGCGACCCCTCCGAAGTGCTCGCTCGAGTATTTCTTGTATACGACTCTCAGCTTGCTCTCGGGAGCAGTCATGTGCGAGCTCACGAGCATTTTCGCGTTCTCCCTGCAGAAACCATGCCATGAGGCAGACATCAGCTGCTATGAAACCATACGTTGTTTAGGCAGAAAGAGTGATCAGCAATGAAGTCTTACATAAGCTGTGATTCAGTAAAGCCTGTGTGGTGTTTGAGCGTGTCCGTCCACAGGGGTGTCCTCTTCAGAGTGAGCCTGGCTGTGTAGACAGCGGATGCAGCAACCATCGAAGGAAGCCGCGTCACCATACCATACTGCGTAAGCGATAACTCCGCGAAGAAGAAGACCATGTGCTCCATCTGCATTGAACCAAAGAAATTTAAGCCCCTACAAGCACAGTATTGATGACTAATCTCTCATTAAAATTCACAAAATATTAGCTTCCTTACCTCCTTGTCATTTTTTATATCTGAAGAGGCCGCCTTCAAAAATCGAACTAGGAAGACGTAAGGAGTAGGCACAGTAAGATTCCACTCAAGCCTATTCAGAATCCCCTTCTCCATTGATAGGATTTGCTCCCTACTGTAAGCACTGTCTGATATCAGAATGAAGTCATTGACCTGAAAGTGCACAAACAATTTGTAATAAGAACTTTGAAAAAATAAGCATCGAAAAGCAAAGAGCAGAAACATATAGAAGGTTTTTGTGTACCTCCGGGGCCCAAATCTCTTCGTACTTGCACGCAATCAGCATGGCTGAAACGCCAACCAGCTGCAGCTCCCTTCGCAGGATGGGCTGGAGCGAGAGGTACTGGTCGATTATGTACATTGTCAAGTAAAGTGTTTCGGGCATCAGCTCGAACTTGTGGTGCACTTCGATGATCCAGTCGGCCAGTATAGCCCTCATTTTAGAGTTGATCTCCACCTGGGCTTCAATGTAGTCAAGTGGCCGGCTCTCATGCTGCAACAAACCAGGAGACCACTTTCAGAGACTGCAACTAGCAGGTCAGAAGTTTGCAAGGCAGAGATCTCTGCTGTTACCTCAGCGATCTTGTAGAATTTGTAGATTTCTTCGATGTAGTCCACGACCGCGAGCTCATTATCACCATCTAACTTATCAATGTCTTCGATCAACAGCTGAGGCTTATCAGTAATTCCACCAGCAGCCTGTCATTCAGATGCATATTTAGCACGACCATTTTCGCATGTTATGAATGCAATTTTTAGAGAAAAAAGTTCTTCAGCAACAGATCACGCACCTTGGAGCGGGCTGAAAGCACAGAAGTAAGGGTGTTGATCACCTTCTTCCGTGAGACCTTGCGGACAGAGCTTGCGCTGGTCTCGTCCGAATCAGAGCTGATCTCGATTACATGTTCGGGAGGAGGTGGCTTGGCAGGAGCCTTCCTGGGCAGCCTCGGTGCAGGCCTGGCTGCTACGGCAGGAGCAATTGGAGCGTTCTGCTGCAAACACAAACGCCACAGTTAGAAATTAGAATCACATTAAATCAAAATTGTAGCATTCTGCGGCAGGGTTCCATTGCAGGCAGGAAGACTGGAACAGAAGGGAATGTACCTTGATTGCGTTCTTTACCAGCTGAGCACCAAAACTTCTAGTAATGGGGCGGTTCACCTGCTCCTGCGGCTGAGGCTTGCTGTAACCAAGAACATGCGCTCATCAGGGAAAGAAACGCGGGCAATGAAACATCGACAAACAAGTGCTTGGTTTCGTTCGTACCCTTCAGTTGCGCGGACGCTGACATAGTTGCCGATGTCGCCCAAGGGGTTCCGGCGGTTCTTGGCGTCAGCTCTGCCGGCCACGACGGCCTTCTGTTTTCCAGTAGCGGCAACACCGCCTGACGATTGCACAGGAGACACGAGATCAGAATGGCATGACGAAATTATCATACGAAGCAAGACTTCGAGCGTAGAAAGAAGAACGTAGATCTGAAGCATGTGGGTAAAGATTCAATCTTTTCTTGGGTGGAGCCAAGGCGAAAACGAAGCAAGCACCCAAAGAATAAGATTCGCAGGGGGCTCACCTCTCTTCTGCTGAAGCTGCGGAGGGGCAGCTGCTGAGACCGCGGCAGCGTTGTGGTTGCGCGTGGCCATCTCTTCCTCCTCCTCCTCCTCCTCGTCGCCCTCGCCCTTGCCGAAGAGCCCAGAGAGCACGGAGGCGAAGAATGACTGGAGGCGCGCCGCCCGCGTCTCCTGTTCCCCGCCGGCGAGTGCAGCCACCGCGTACCCGGCAATCTATCTAAGCGTCAAACAACGGCGACGCGCGGTGGCTTTCGGTGGTGGCACAGTTCTTGGGTGACGACGGGGAGATGTGACGGCGAAGGGTGGCAGGGATATAACGAGCGAGGCCGTTGGTCGGGCAGTGCGGCGTGGAGCGGCCGGGGCTGGGACTTGGGAGCGCTGGAGCGGAGAGGTTCCAACGGTTGGGAAGCGTTCGAATCGCAACGGTCGGTGAGAGCGGACCGGACGGCAGAGATCCGCTGGGGGCGCACCGACGAGAACTAGCCGTTGAGGCGTGTGGCAGCCTGTGTAAGATTCGTTAAGCTGGCCGTTTGGGGTTCATCCTGGTCTTAAACCATGGCAAGTGCAGTCAATACTTGGGAGTTTTTGAGATATTTTCCTGCATTCTCAACATAAACTTAGTTGTCTAGGTAAAATTATAAAGTGCATTTTTTTTACCGCCCAATGAAACAAGTATGGCTCCTGGCCAAATAATAGAGTGGGGGCAATAAACGTGATTGGATGGCTGGTCGGACGCCACGGCCTGGCTCGAGGCGTGCAAAGGACAGACCCGAGCCTGGCTCCCGGGAAACGCGGATGAGATCCGTTTCCTCGGAGCCGGGATCTCCGGATGCAAAAACAATTTAGTTTATGATAGTATTAATAAATAAATAATTTATTTTAAAGTATAGTAGTATATATTAAAATAGATTAAAATTTATTATTAGAGTGTGGTTATACAAGTTAAATATTAAAATAATTTATTTTTCGTTACTTTTATTTCATATAGTCTAGACTCATACACCAAATATTATCTCTTCTTAGCTTATTTGTTTTATATACAACTAACCAAAGAGACTATCATACATACATTCAATATGATTTTAATAAGCCTGTTTCTCTAGATACAAGTGAGGCTGCACTATCCGAGTAACCAACTATACAAGTGAGTGAGTCTGGCTCGTATCTGATGGGACAGTCTCATTGCAGTCAGACTGACGATATATATGATAGTTTGTTTGGTTAGTTGTATATACAGAGACAGACTGAAAAGATATAATGTTTGGTTGTCCGCATGAGTATAATTGTATGAGATAAAAATAAAAAATATATATTATTTTAATATTTAACTTATGTAATTATACTCCAATAATCTTTATTTTAGCTTTATAACTCTTAATCTATCTTAATATATACTAATATACTTTAAAATAAATTAATTATTTACTAATACTATCGTTACCTGAACCCTTCCCAATCTAGCTCCGGAGAAACGGAACTCCGATCCGTTTCCGGGAGCCAGGCCCGCGCGGTCATGCCTGCATGCGGCGGGACAGGCCCCAGCGCGCTGCAGCCAACCGAACAAGCTACGCTTGCATGCGGTCAGCCTGGTCAAGCGGCATCGGGGCAACCAATCAGCAGGTCAGTGGCACTCACAAGATGGTTGTCTCGCTGACAAAAGCTCCGTACTTGCTGTGGACGGTACAGGAAGATGCCTTCAATTGCGCATGTGAGCATCAGAGCGTCTGGGGAACGGGAAGTGATTCCTCTACGGTGAAAAATATGAAATTTAACAGTTATCTATGTATGCTTCACTTCATGTCTAGTATACTAGAAGTATTGTTCATGAGCACACGAACCTTTCTGCATTTGCCATGTAAGATTCAGACATAAATACTACAAAAACTGCCACTTTTTAGCACAATTCAGTTCAGGTAAATTCAGATACTACTTGCAGATGCTGAACTGCCACTCCATGCCCCAACGACGGCATACATTAAGCTGCGATGACATCTCTAGATGATTGTCACTAAAAAGGAATCACATCTTTGTTGAAATACATAATGTTATCCTCACACCACAAAATCACTAAATATCATCAATAAATGACTTCAGGATACAGTTTACACACCGTACACAGTGGCTTTCTGTACATTTCTTGATATCTCAAGGAAAGTGACTTCCAGATAATCTAACAACCAAACTTTTTGGTTCAGAAACTACAGATGCAATGCACCAGAACAATAACCAATAGCTGAGTTGTATATCAGGTTACCATAACATTGCTGAAGCGGCAGGCAGGCAAATAAAAAACAATGCCTCCTTATTCCATAAGATGTACGGAAAAGGGATAGCCTCGTGAAGTATACAAACTCTGCTCTCACAAATACAAAAGATAAGTACTCAATAGGCCAAATCCACACCCTAATTATATACGTGTCGCTGTCAAAACATCCATATTATTGGTTTATCAGGTGCCACCATGGACTTGATCACCTGGGCCTGTGAGCTCGACCTGCAATGTGCCGTCAATAAACCATACCACCTCCTAATCAGTAGGAAGAAACAGATTTCTGGTACAGTACATAATTTAAAATACATACCTTGCAATTGGAAGCAAATTTACGAGCCAGCATAATCGCAGCATTCCTGTCCCTGTCTGTTTCGAAAGCCAAAGTGTATGATAAACCTTTCCTAGATTGCCAGAAAACAGCATTAGCTGCTGCATTACCACCACCACGACTCCCACATAACTGTAAATTGGTCAACAAGAAAGGGCTATCAGAAAATTACTCAAATGTTATCTTTACACCATTAAAGCTTGCACCGGAACATCACAAATGTTGTCACACTTGTGAACTGCAACAAATATTTTGCACAATTAATGGAATAATAAGGCAAATGCAACAAAAGTAGACATAAGGGAAAAAATGCATAATTGAGAGAAAAAACATGTACTATCAAATACTGTGTGCTCCTAAAATATGATCAGATGACCAATAAAGATAATTCATGCAAATTAAGGAATCAATTGATACAGCCACAGGGCACAGGCTATATGTTAAATTCAGCCTGAGAGCATTTCAATAGCACACATTGTCATCAGACTTTACCTTCATCGTAGCTGAATATGACTCTCTTGCTTTCGTAGACCATCCTTTTCGGAGTTTTATTCTAAGCTTTCCAATGTGAAATACATGGACAGAGTTCGATGAGTAATCCTTCCCATTCATCTGAGTGACTACAACCTACAAAGCAGCATAGGTACAAACCTTAATTCATCTAAGCAATTAATAGTAATTTAAAGCTCAATCATGGCATTTTTCTACCAAATAGCTAAAATACAGTCAGACTCAGTTTCAATGTCACTTCAACTGAAGGAAAATATTTCTCTTCAAAGAAAAACTGAAGAAAAAGATGAGCCTTTGCTCACGTGGGAAAATGTGATTGAATTAAATTTTGTGGCCTAAGAGTCCACCATATTTGAACAAGCACAAAATAATGATCATAGGTTCATGTAAGTATATCTCATATGCAAGAACAAGTCATACATTGAACTCAATGTCTGTTCTCTTCATTAGTGAATCCACATAACGTTCAAGTCCAGAAGCTGTTCAAAGTAAAAGAAAGTCAGCTATGTTAGTGTAAACTTCAGTTATATGAAAACCTTGTATCAAACTACTAGTGGCATACTGCTTTTAAATGATTTACATATAACAGTTTTGTGAACCGAATTTACATATAACAGTTAATTGAGATAAATGATATATTGCTGCTTGTAGGAAATAAGATTAAAATGCACAGGGAAATGTGCAAATGCTGCAATAGAAAATATCTGAAATTCAGGATTGCCATAAAATATGTTAGGCAACTGAGAAAATGACTAACCATGATTTAGAGGACTGTTAGTTGGAACAGTAATTTTATCTGCATTCACAATTATCTCTGCCTGCAGTAGTCGACCAACATCAAATGGTTCGGGAGCATATGTAAGTTTCGTTGCTCCTGCAGTGAGATCATAATATCTTGATATTTATATATGGACAACAGGAAACGAATATATTGTCACAATATCTTATATGATTACTAGAGATATAAAGCAACAAAACATAAGTTCTCAAGAAACACATTATTATTATAAAGATTGTTTGCAGATGATGAGTATGTTTCTTTGAATGGCCTTGGAAGAAGTATGATAGTTCTTGGGTATTTTCTGATAACATACCCGATATGAGCTCTCTAATGCCTCCAGGAACAACACGGTACCACTGAACTGGACAGTTCGTAATGTTTGGAGCGCCATCAACTCGAGGAACAACATGAAACAGCGATCCAAGGGTATTTGAACCTTCGAGCTCAAAGAGGTCAGAGCTATCCTCTTCAAGCCTCTTAATCATGGCGAGCTGAAGGTAAAAAGTGACAGGGGGTGATTGGCACTACTTGAATCGTGAGCTAGCAATGTGGTTCCTGTTATATAGAGCTGAGATGTTTACCTCTTTCTTCAGCTGATTGCAAAGCTGAGTTTTTTCTGTGATGAGAGTCCGCAGTGCCTGAAGCTCAAACTCCATGTCCATTACCTATGTTTTTTTTTTGAGTAAATTTCACAAACCTACAACTGTTTGTACCATTGTAACACAAAACTACAACTTTTGTAACCCATTTCAAAAAATTACAACTATTTTAACCCTATGTATCAAGAAACTACAACTTTTATTGCATGGCCCCACATGTCAATCACACTAATGCTACATGAACTAGCCCCACATGTCTACAAATAGTTGTAGGTTTATGAAATTTACTTTTTTTTTTGCCATCAATAATACATACAATGTGAACATAGTTTGAGAAGATGCTTTGTTTCTTTACTAGATATATCAAAAGAAAAAAATATAGATTTTATGTCCAGGGGTTCCAGCGCCTGTGATAATGAATTCAACATGTTGCCATGTTTCAAAAAAATATCCAAAAATCATGTATTTAGTACATATAAACCAAGTGAACTTGTAAAAAATTCAGCACCAAAATTGTCGTAGAATGCAAAAGCAATATAGACAAGAATCATTGTGTGAACAAGACCACTCATTTGTTTGAATTTATTGCGTCCTACATAACAATTTGTATGTGATTTTTGAAATGTTGCAACATGTTGAATTATCAAAATTTATGTAATGTTGATGCCATTCCATGGAACAAGTAGAAACAAAGCCAAGGAATCAGATGGAAACAAACCTTGCTTGGCTGGTGTAACATTTTTATTCTTCTAGCCTCTCGGACCTCTTTCCTAAGCTCTTCTATCTCCTATTCATGAGACCCAAAAAAGATTAAAAAAAGAAAGAAATATGAAAATTGACAACTCAAAGGAGCATCTAAGCTGATTATGACATAAGAGCGCACCTCCTTCTCCCTACTACTTGACATGGAATCATGCACCTGCAATGATTTCTCAATTTTTTCTACTGCAGCTCTAGCCTTTTCAATTTCAGCAAGCGCCAAAGCTCTTTCCTCTTCGGCCACTTTCCGGGCATCTTCAGTAGCCTTAAGATATAAAGGTACATTGCTATATTATTATCAACGCACATCCAAACAACAGTACCATAATAGAAGTAAAAGCTTACAGCTTGATAATTCATCATAAATACTGAAGTGAGAAACAAGATGGCTTTCCTAACTAGAGACAATCATGCCTTTTCCAGCAAGATTATTAGAAAACTATCTTTGGGGATTTGGGCTCCAACTGTGATGATAAAAAAGAACTATATATTGAACTATTATGTAAGGATAAAAAAAAATAACTTGGATAAGCATTCAACTCGGCTAGTCAAGTAAGTCTAAGGAAAAGGAAAATGGATGCACCTATGCTGATATTGGTGCATATCTCAGTGCTCCAAAAGAAAAGAGGAAAACATAATTAGTATTCCACTTGAATCCATGCAAATTAGTAACACAATATCTATATTGTTAGAGGCATCAGTCAGCTTCAGACTTTCAGATTTGATCAGCAGCACAGTTCAAATAGGTGAAAAACAACGTAGCTAATAATTAAAAAATGGGGCTGACCTGCTTGAGGAAACTAGCCAATTTTTTTACTTCAGCCTTCTCATAAATTAATTCCCCTTCCCGCTGTGTCAACTGGACTGCTAGTGCCTCCACCTGGTAGTACAAAATTGTCATTAGATAGCCTTTTAATGAAACAAAAATTTTAAAAATATAACAGAAGCATTATAAATTTAGTGTGATAGGATGTGGCTCTCACAAATTCAAGAATAACCCCCCCCAAAAAAAAGAAAGGCACTACAACACAATCTATTCAGAAAAAAATACAGAAATCAGAAATGTGCTAAAAAGTTCCACAAAGATGTCCAAAGAACCTACAGATGGTAATGCAAAACTAAAATAATAACAAGTACACGATACTATCATAATCATCCAGAATCCAGAAGCAAGAAAAGTTAGCTACAGATTGAGCCAAGAAAAAAGAAGTAAGATCAACAAAATAGACCTAGCATCATTAAGAAATAATATGCAGTTGCCGGTACAAATGTGAGAGTGGCACAGCTAGTTGATTGTACTTAAATAGATCAGCATTCATGTAACCCCTATTTAGAATGCAGGTTCACGAAAGGAAACTCCAGAACAGAAACAAAAATGTCAACCTTAATGCAGAGATGAGCCTATAAGAAGCATATAATGATATCAGTCAAATATTTGCAAGACACTAGAATTTCCAGACTAGGGAGTAACCAGTGAAATAGCTTCATCTGCATCATCTCTATTCCGGCCAGCCACACGGCCTTTCAGAGCGTCTAAAACATCTCTGAGCTTCTTCAGAAGAACCTGCCTGTCTAATGAAGCTGCTTCTCGCCGCTTAGCCTGTCATGCAAGGCATTTTCAGCATGGAATTACTTTGCAACGGGAGCAACAAAGTCAAGAATGTGAATATTATTGTAGACTTCCAAGTTGGCAAGGTAAGATATATATCATAACTGCAGGCTGCGTTCATCAGAATTCGTATTTAATAGCCACTGTATTTATTCGCATTCTTTTAAATAACATGCCATTCAGGAAACTGGAGCACCTTCATGAAGAGAGGAAAATTGATTGACAACTTCGCAAGGTGATCTCTAGGTGAAAATGAGAGAACCATGATAAATTCAGTTACTGGAACTCATAGTGAGTAACTCTTGTTTCTCCATCCAATATAAAGGGAGGGCGACCAAACTATTCGATCAACCTTTTAATCTTGTACAAGTCCCGAATAACTTATGATAAGCCATCAGAGGAGTAGATATTTTGAAAGAAGTACTGGTAAAGTGAGTAAAATACCTCTTCAGATAGCTTGGAAGCACTGGATAGACCCTTCTCAAACTTCTCCTTGAGATCACGCACTGAGAGACGTCTTTTCTGCTCTAGCAGCTGCGCTGTTTCCATGGCAACAATTTCCTTGAGAGGTACAGCCTCTTGTGTCTCCTCTGGATCAATGATTTGGTTGTTTGGCCCAATCCGGTAGTCTGGAAAATGGCCCTTGGGGAAATTAACATCAGATGAGACCAGATCAAGTGCCTCCTTGTGCACGTCCTCTCCAGAGTCATGGATGACCCTTGTCATGTGTGGTACTGTAGATACAAATTGAGCAAAGAACATATACATCCTCAGTGTTTTTTTACACACACAACAAAAGAGTTGTAACAGTACAGGCATGTCTAAGAGGTAATAGTCGATTGCAAGTCTTTACATGTGCAGTTTACATAGTTCATTGCTAGATAAAACATGTGACAGCTAAAGCTGATTGGGCTTCCATATTCAAGCATTCAAACAACTAGATCAGAAATCGAACTCTAGCCCTCTGGCAAAACCTACTAAATTGGCATCCTACAGACAGGAGTAAACTTTACAGTTGGACGAGCTAGTGCTAAAATAAGTACTGGTACAGGATAAAGCGACGAACTTTGGACTAAAAATAGTTGCAATTGAGTGCAAGGACAATTAGTGCTCGTAAGTGCAAAGCAAAAGATGGATTAAACTATCAGGACCCGACTGAAAGTGGGGCATGCGGGTTGAATTGAATTCCGTTTTCTTTTTTCACTACAAAAATAAAGAGCAACATAAGCTTGCTAGATTGAAGTTACGAGCTGAAGAACACAACAATCTAACGAATCTTATACGACAGGTCCGCAATTAAATGGCTGAAGAGATGGAGAGATTCGGATTTGGCTGCTCACAGTGACTGCAAACAGACGTTCCTACTTCCTACAGAACAAAATGAAATTCCAATAAAACCAAAGAAACAAGCAGGCTAGGAGCCTAGGATCACTCACCAACAACAGAAGGAACCACTCGAATCACTCACGTCTGGATGGATCTCCCCTCCACCGGAGGAGCGGCGCGGCGCGCTGGGTCGTCCGCGCTGGAGGCTTCAGTCGCAGCTCTCTGTAGCACGCAACCGGTGACCAGTGACCACCCGGGAGACGAGAGACGAGACGAATTCCCTTCCTCCCTGGCTCCAATTCGAGCGCTTTAAACCCCCAAGCTTTTGCGTTTCTCAAAAGCTGAGGCCTTTAACAATCGAATCGGGCAGGCGCCGTCGCTTTCGATCCCGCGGATGGGACGGGTTCCCTTGGACGAGGCGCGCTCAAATTCCTGGCGCGCCACGGGGAAGGAAGGAGACGGCCACCACGGAAGCGAACGGGAGGGAAGAGGGGAAAGGGGACGGCGACTGGAGGAAGGAAAGGTCCGAAAGGAGGCTGTAGCTGTACTCCTCGGCTGCTGCCTGCCGCGGAGACGAGAAGGGTTCGTTTGTTTAGGCCGTGGGATTCGGGGATTAGGAAGTGAACAGCGTTGTGCTGGAGCGTTAAGGACATGTGGGGCTGGAGTTTAAGGGCCTTGGGTTGGGTGAGCGTCGGGTGCACCTGACTTAACCTGCGGTTCAGTGCTGCACTCCTGACCAGCGCAATTTTCTAGCGCGGAAAATGGGTGGGTGTGGCGACACGACACACGAATGCTCCGCCGGGGTTCAAAATCCCTCGAGCTGTCCGAGATGTTCTGTTTGTCTCGTACTAGCTCCTTTCTAAAGCGTAGTAGTATTTTTAGTTTTAATTAAAGTTAATTTTTTAAAATTTTAAGTAATAATATCTAAAAAGTTAAAAACTATTTAATATTACAATTTATATAATATAAAATTTTATTTTATAATAAATCTAGTAATATTATTTATATACAATAAAACTTTATAAAATTTTTATTATTAATAATCAAAGTTGAATAAAATTGACTTTGATCAAAATTAAAAATATTTATATTTTGAGACAGAGAGAGTCAGTATCAGATTAAATTACTCGTAGTAGTTGTAATTTCAAATGCAGATTATTTGTTTTTTACTACTCGTATGTCTCCACGCTCGAAGTGGATGGAATGTAGTTTCTCTAAGCCCCCGCGGAAAGGGCCGAGACACGCAACGCAGAGCGACTCAAGCCGACGACCCGGGGCCCGGGCGGCGCTGGTCGGTGCACCGCGCAGACAGCGGCCGTCCACACGTTTGGCCTCGATTCCAAACAATTCTTCCGCGGTCCGCCACATCAGCCGCCGCTAATCGTCGTTGATTACTCCAAAGTTTTCCAACGCAGCGCGGCGCGCATCGCTTTCTCCTTTGTGTGTAGTACTACGCGTCAATGGCGTCATCCGTGGAAGGGGATCAATCATGGAGGAGCTCCAGAGTCCAGAGCGATCTTGAGCCCAGTTGATCCGGCGGTGACAGCGACCGCCGGTTCGAGAAAGCGCTCGCGATTCTCGCTGCCCGCCGAATCCGTGTTGCTTCGTTAAATTCGTTTTATGCCTAATCCATCTCCATCTTAACTGGGCAGAGCGCCGTGTTCATCGTTATCTTTAAGCGTGCATTTTCATATTTCCTTTTCCATTTTCATTCCGGTTGTGTTGTTTGTTTGGTGGACAGCGGAGCCAGCGACTGGAATGAGCGCGCCACGTCATTGCAGTTTGCACAGTAGTACTATACAGGTTTAATGCGCCGGGCTGCTCTGAAAGTCGTTGGCCCTGAAAATTGTCAGCCAGCAAAGTCAGGACTGGCCCGTATGCTTCGTAGTGCTTGTTTTCATGGGTGCCTTTTTTTTCAGAAAATTATGAGCTCACCCATGCGATGTTTAAAATTTTAAAGCCCGTATGCCCGTACGTTTGTTGGAGGAAGTTTCTTTCGTGATGATCAATTGATCATTTTCAAAGCTGGTGACGTTTATAATTCACCAAGTTTATGCAAAGAACGCAAGTTTTGGTAGTACAGTAGTACATTAGTGCTGCTTGGCTGCGAAAGCCACTTCGTCATGAGAACACCTTTGAACAAATTAATCAGTAGCTTCATTTTTTTCCTTTTCTTTATCTTTATCTTTTTCCCTTTCTTTTTCCGTTTTCTTTTGGCATAAACATTTTTTACAATTCAATTCGTCAACTAGTCCGAGTGCCTATGCTACGCTCCGAGCAGAGCAACATGATTTAACTTTTCTTCGATACAAAAAACTAATATGCTACGAGCAGAGCAACATGATTTAACTTTTCTTCGATACAAAAAACTAATATGATGCATTCTCGTTTCGCTAAAAAAAAAATGATACAACTCCTACAATATAAATATGACAACTTGTATTAATACAATCTGAGCTACAAATAAATAAATTTATATAATACTTACTCTAATTTAACCTTCGAATGATGCTTGCTCATATTTAAACAGATTTTGATGATGTATTAAATTGGCAAGAAAGTTAAAAAAAGTATTTTAACAACATATATCTCTTATTTTTTCTCTCGTGATTTAAGATTTTAGTTTAAAAAAAAAGTAGTGTAACAACATGTCTCCCTATTTTTTATTATTATTATTATTATTATTATTATTTTGACAAAGGGGATGAGCAACGACTTGTCAGCTACCTTTAGGATCTAGAACAAGCATTCATCAAGATGGATCTGAGGTTTCTTGTCTCTATTGCAACACACTCTCGGTCGAAGAGAGCAGAAACCACAGCAACGCCTTTGAGGTTTGGCAGCGTAATCTCCGTCACTGAACCTGCATTTGTTGCATTGATACCGCCAATAGCCACCACAGGCAACTTTGAAACAGAGGACACAGCCTTCAAGCAAACCCAAGGTCATAATATTCTCCTCCGTTGTCGTTGAAAAAATGCCTCCGAGCCGATGTAGTCTGTGCCGTCCTTCCAGGCCTGCTCGGCTTGAGCGGGAGTCTTGCACGAGACACCAATGATCCTACCTGGACCCAGGAGCTCGCGCACTTCCCATACCGGCATGTCTGATTGACCAACATGGACGCCATCGACATTGCACGCCAGGGCAACATCTACACGGTCATTGATCAGTAGAGGCACTCCACTGGACCTGCAAATTTCCCATAAGGGTGACTTGAGTCTGAAGAGGTGGTCAAAAGGGCCTTGAGGTCCCTTTCCAATCACAATGTCTTTACTGTGATAAAGAGCAGATTCCAGAAATTTCTTTGCAGCCTGCCAATTTTGCATATGACAACAAAAAACACAGTGAGACCTTTATATTGTGAAACAGCTAACTCAAAGAAGACATAAGTGCTGATCAAGGTTACAACGATACTAATAATTAGGCACTGAAGACAGATGTCGATGGAGCAACCAAGGGTCAGACAATTTACATGAGATTTGAATATATCATTTGACACAAAATTGTAGCTTCAACAAAATAGTCCAAAACAGGCTGCAAAGGTTCTAGACTCTAACTGCTGATTATGTGCCAGTTAGTGGCCAAAATGCTAAATGCAGTAAATGTATAAGGAAATATCTAATGAAAAGAGATGCAAATCACCACCAGTTATTTAGTAACTTTTAAGATTTTGTCACTAAAGAGTCACGCATCATAGGGGAGAAATTCTTAGGCACCAATTTCTGTAGAAGACAGGAAAACAGTTTGAGACACTATAACAGCATGGATCAAGAAAATGCCTCAATCTGGGACAATTTTCCTAGACATACACAAAGGAGGCAGAACTAAATCATCTGTTTGTTAAAAATCACATCAACCCATTCTGCTTGGTTTCTTAACTCTTTTCAGGTATCATTGAGTGAGAAGTACTCTATCCCCCTCCAGAAAAAAAAATAGTACTCAAGCTGTAGAGCACAAACCTGAACAGCATGTAGCATCGTTGCACCTTTTGCTAATTCAGCAGCTATACATGATGCTAAAGTGCAACCAGTTCCATGTGTGTTCTGGGTATGTATACGCTGCCCACGAAGCTCAATGAACACCTTACCTGATAACATGTCAAAACTTACATGAACACATGCAACAGGTCAAGAAAAGAACTTATAGTATTCAATAATAGCTCCAAAGAATACATCAATTGCTTCTGAGGAATCAGGCATATATCTAAAAGATTCCAAGCATTAATACGATGATGGGATATCTGGCTAACATTTCCCTGTAAAAAATATATATACCTGGACGCATTAGAATGTGATGCTGCATGTGTAAACTAAGCCTATTCTCCTAAAAATCTAAGATACGTCGTTCCTCCTACGCAAATGAATTTTCATCATTTCTAGAACCAGTAAAACAGAAAACGTCCATGGAACTAAATTTTCAAATACCTAAAATGCTGAGCAACGAACTAAATCATAGAAACATCCAAAAAGTTTGCTTATTGCAGACCATAGCAACATTCCCAACAATAAGAACTGAGTCAAACGTCCCAGACTGACAATCATACACTAAGAGCGCTAAGCTTCCTACGCCTAAGAACGAACCCCAAAATCAAGTTACGCCCAGTGGCGGAACTGAGGATGGGCTGGCAGGTGCCATGGCCCCCCCTAACTTTTGAAATTTCTAAGAAGACCCCCTAATTTGGCCCCCTCTAATTCATTTATACTACTAATAATATAAGAAGTATTATAAGAAAATAGAGTTTTCACTGAGTTTATTGACTAAGAAATTGGTTCACTAAATATTGATAAATAGTGATCAAGATTTTATTTTATTTGAACATACATTTTTAGTGACCAATGCGTATAATCGTTAGTTGGTAAATATATTTTGTTTTTACTCCCTTTATATCTGCTTTTTTAGTTAAGTCAATGGCTTTTTTTCATTGCCTTTCGGAATGAAACTCTATTTTTTAATCTGAAAGCTATATACTCTGCAATCTAAGGGTTCCATAGTTGCTATAATTTTACCAACCAACATATATACTTGTGAATCACTATACATATAGTGACAAATTTTTAGCCACCAAAGTGCAACCAAGTTTTTTTGTGGTAAAATATCTGTAGTAAGTAATATTAGACATATAGTGACCAATTACCATGACAAACATTAGAAATATAATGACCAATTACTTTAGAAAAAAAATTCTTGTAGTGATGGAGGAGGGATTTAGTTCACTTTATGAGTTTTCGGCCCATTCATCGATCCAAAAAATGACCTAATGACCTAACTCTAGCTAACGTGGTGGCTCCGGCGGTGTGGAGGAGACGAGAGACATGATCTCGTCCGACTCTATCGCTTCACCTAGCTGTGAACTGTGATAGACAACACACTGATATCACATCGGCCGCTCTAGGAAAAGGAGATCGTGACGGCGTACATAAGATGGACGGCCTAAATTTTGGGTCACCCTCGCTGGAGATAAAGTGGACTACAATGGGAAACGGATTGGTCGGCCCCCCCTAAATTTTCCGTCCAGCTCCGCCACTGGTTACGCCTAACGCATTGCTGGACCATGTCACCGTCACTTGACACTGAAAGAAAGAAGGATTACCACGTCCACCGACATGTCCGAGAGCACCGACTTGATCTGCTCGACAAATTGCTCCTCGACGAACTCCGGCACCGGGTGGACCCCCTGCACCATCAATAACCCAATCAACCCCCTTTTCTCAATCGAATCGGATCGAAAGAAGCGAAATTGTGATACAAGGAACAGAAACACAGAGATCGAGAGCACGAAACATGCCTGGACACCGTCAGTGTTCTGCGAGGTGACGGCAGTGACGACAGAGGACAACCTCAAGCAGGAATCCTTCTCCCCAACTGCCGAGCTCAGCACCGGGTGCGACAGCGGCGACACCCTGTCGTGGAAGTACCACGCCCAGAACCTGGCCGCCGCGGCGGGTCGTCCTGACTCCTGCAGGAGCAGCGGCAGGGAACGCGGAGCGGATCTCCAGCGAGGCGGCGGCGCCGATTGGAGCAAAAAAGGGGTTGTGGGATCCACTGCTCGCCAGCCCACGCCACCGGGGCCCTCTCCCTCTCACCCCGCTCCCCATCGATCCAACCGACCATAAATCGGTTTCTTGGTGCCGAAGGCGGTGGCGCGGCAGCGAGGATAGGGCGCGGAACAGATCAAGCGCGGCGGCGGCGCGATATCGGTGCAGGGGTCTGCGTCGATGGGGCGGCTTCGGTGACGAGGAAGGAGGGGGCAGGCGATGCGCCAGCGCGGGGAGGGGCTGGGCGACGACCAGGGACGCCGGGCGAGGCGAGGGGAGGGCAATGCGCCGGCATAGGGAGGAGAGGGCGAAGGGTGACAACATGATGGGTGGAGATGGTGCGGCACACGGCAGGGGGAGGCTCGGGGTGTGGCTAGGAGGGGCGAGGGTGGTGCGGCGGACGGCGCGGGGAGGGGGGCGGTGGCCGGAGAGGGGCGCGGTTGAGCTACGATGGGCGGAGAGGCGGTGGGTTTGAAGATAGAGACACCAAGATATTCAGTACACACTAAAGTTAATAATTATTTTTTTTAAATTATTAACACGGTTGATATTTAATATCAATTTTAATTATTTATTTTATTTAAAATATTTATTATAATGTGTAAATTATTTGTCGTGATTTAAAATTTACTAATAAAAATAAATAATAATAAAATTATATATATTTAAACTAATTTTTTAAATAAAATAAATAGTTAAATTAAAGTTAGAAGCAAAGGTGAATTATGAGAGAGACTAGTACACCTTTCTGGCAAGGCAAGCTACAGTTTTGGGCCGGTTACACTAGGATAAGGATTAGAAGGCCTAGTCCAGTGCCGAACCAGCCCACTCTTTGTCCATGGCGCAATCCTGGATTGAACAGTTGCCGGAAAAGTGAATCCACAACAGTGTGCTAGACCACGCCGCCTGGGGCCAACATTTTTCATGTCAGTCTCATAATTCACCAAAAATGGTAACAATGTCATTTATAATGTCCATACAGTCCATATACTATAAAACAAGTGTACATTTGTATCCCAAAAAAGTAGCATAATTTTTGCACTGTCCATATAATACTCAGCTTAGCTTATTCACTCGTAGTTCGCTTGCACTTGCACAAGCAGTCACCAGGAAAAATTTTCCCCAAGCAGGCGTGTGTGCTTCAAAAATTATTACCACCACCGGTGTATGGTTCGGTCGTGCACTGTCACACGACGTAGCGGTATGTGACGTATCGGCCGGCTGTCTCGCTGGGTCTGATGATCTTCACCACCTGCCCTCGTCTGAGGCCGTAGTACCTTGCAATGGGATCTGTGATCTGTATTCTTGGAAGCTGTTTCGTCCATTGCAATGCCCAACAGACAGGTGTTATATAGTTGAAAGGATATATGTTTTGGTAAACGACAGATTGAAATGCAGGTGAAAAGACTATCCAGCACATTTGTAGTGAATCAGGAATTTCCTCTGGTCCAGGTGTATCAGTGACTACTTGTTGTCCTGCGTTGAACTCCTACACACTGCTCTCAATATACTGCAGAACATTACATTCATGCCCAGCGTGTAATAGGAGGTTCAGTACGGTTGCCTAGTCAGGTAATATCTTCTTGAATTGCCAAAGCTACAAAAGATGACTACTGAAACTGGAAATGAACAAAGATGCCTGAAAGTGGATGCTAAAAGTTGTAGTAGGAACTTTTGTGCTAGTAACTACTTTAAGCAAACATAGCACTCCATTGCTCATAAACTACAATAATAGGAAAGTTGAGACATGGTTGGCTCTACCTGTACTGATGTGAAAGCCGAAAATGGAAATTGGACTTGCAAGCTTGAAGAAACTACAATACCTGAGTTTCCTTCAAAGTGTACCGCTCCAATAACGTTTTCTTCTCCTCATTCGTAAGCACTTGATGCTCTGGAACAAGAACATGCTCCTTGATATTTATAAGCAGCTCTGCCTCCTGTTCATTGCTTACGTTATCAGAAACAAGGGAGCTGAAGGTCACTGCACATTTTAGCATGGCCAGCAGGTCGTGCTGCAAGTAAAGTTACAGTAGCTTCTTGGTGTAGTAAAATACAGTACTAACCTGGAAGACTTCCAAGTGGATCTTCGGCTCTATTTCTATGAGAAATGATTTTGCAAAGGGGGTGAGATTCTGCTGAAGAACCAGCACTGCTCTGGAGACGTTTTCAGCTTTCATCATTTCAACGTACTTCTTGATGTGCTTCATCCCCACCTTATCATCGTTGGGGAAGAAAACATATATCTGATTCAACAGAGAAAACACAGTTTACAAAACAAGGAAGGACTACCAGTGCAGCTGTAAATACCGAAGAAAGTTGTCGAGGAATGGCTGCTGAAAATGGCAGTATTGTTATCTGAACTTGGTCAGACTAGCAGTTCGTGTTGTGCAGATTAGGAAGCTGCAGCAGGTTCGCAACTTCACATTGTAGCAAGCTAATACTAGCACTTAATTTAGCAAGCTAATACTAGCACTTACTTATGCAGCGGTTTATTGAAAATGGGAACGTTCGATCTGGAATTGGATGGTCATGCTGAATTGGCGCTATGTGCACGGAAGAGAATCTGAATTTGGCGGTTCCGCATGATAGGAATCCTTAGCTGTTATCAGGCTAGCGGGCGGAATCAAGCTCGATCGGAATCATCAGTGATATTGATTGAACGGCACTTCCGTTCTTCACTGGCCAGGGCTGCGAAGCAGAGAGGATCTCGCGCAGGGGAATCGCAATTCGCCTGCAGCTAACTCCTGTAGCTGACCGAATCTCGCACTGGCACCGATCGATCGATCGATCGAGCAAGAGCAGAGCGACAGATCGCGGTATCGAGCGAAGCGGCGCCGATCCACGACGACAGGTCAACGAACGCGGAAGCAGCTGGATCGCTACAAGCTTAGGTGCCTTCCGATCGGATCAGGAGCAGGTGGAACTGGAAGCAGGGGAGGGAGTTGACTCCGTGGTGGGATGGGATCGGGAGCTCGGGCTCGAGGCACTGAGCCACTGACCTGGTCGGATGGGTCGTTCTTCTTGTACTTGCTGATGAGGAGGTCCTCGCGGTGGAAGGAGTCGCCGAACTTGCGGGTGAAGTCGCGGCGGCTCGTGGCCAGCTCGTGCTCCACCACCAGGTACCCGCGGTCACGCAGCATCTGCATCACCGTCTGCCGGATCCGGTACAGCCGCCCGATCGTCACCTCTTCCGTCACCAGACCCGCCGACATCTCCGCCGGCCGGCTCCTCCGCCGCCTGACTGTGTTCGAGCGAGCGAGGAGAGATGAGCTGCTCGAAGCTGAGGCTTGCGCTGCGCTGCTCTGAAGGCGACGTCGTGCAGCAGCTTCCTCGCACGAGTGGGAGAGAGCAGGGCGCAGTGAGCGGGTCGGGTTTGATGGGGGCCCGCCCGCGGACGAAGAGCGCGAGTGTGCCGTGCATGTTGCTGCCGCGGGGTGGCGGCGGTCTGGTGTGGGGGCCACGACAACGCGCAAAGATCGACCTTTGAGGTCTGAACGCTCCGTTCCACTATAAAGATGAGAAAATTATTTTACCCGTAACAATGTTAAGTACAAAAATGGTAAGCTTTGAAAAATTTAGAATTGAAAACAAAAATACTGGTGAAACAAGATAAATTGGACTTTGTACGAGTTAATTTTAACATTAGAGATGAAAATGACCAGAAATGAAAGTTATCTACTTTTGTTGTGTTTCTAACTGACATATAGATCCGATGGTTGACGCGTTCGGGCTCGAGTTTTTTCAGATTCTAAGCTTCGGATTCGAGTTTTGTGCCCAAAGCGATGCTCGCCACCACTTTGACACTCGAGTGACCAGGACTGTACAGTGCACACTTCCAACAAGCAACGTTGGAGTATGCTACTCGTAATACTTATCCACTGACCTCACACCTAATTCGCGTTGGCCAAAGATTCTTCAGAACGCTGTTTATAGTCAAAGATTATAATCAGATATACATGATTCTATTACAACAGACCATCCGAACGTTTTTCTGAGTCTGTTCAGATAAACTAAAACACTAACTGAATTCAGATGTGCTCAACAGATCTATTGTTTTGTTTGACACTGCCCCTCAATCTTAGCCACCTTGAAGGTTAAGATTGTGCATAATCTTTCATGAGTTCGTTGAGGCAGTGCTTTTGTAAATACATTTGCAATTTGATCAGCTGATGAAATAAATCTAACTTCTAACTGTCGGTGACCAACTCTCTCTCTCTAACAAAATGAAAGTCTACCTCTACATGCTTTGTTCTTGCAAGAAAGACTAGATTGGATGTTAGGTAGGTTGCTCTCAAATTATCACACCATAAACATGGAGCCTTTGACTGAAAAATTCTCGATTCCTTCAAAATGGACTGAAGTCAAATTACTTCAGCTGTTGCATTTGCAATTGCTTTATACTCTGCTTCAGTGCTTGATCTGGAAACAATAGGTTGCTTTCTTGAGCTCCATGACACCAAATTAGGTCATATACTGCAAATCCACTTGTCGATCTTCTATCATCCGAGCACCCAGCCCAATTAACATCAAAGAAGGCACTTATCAAAGTGTTAGCTGATTTGAATTTTCAAACCCAATTGTGCTGTAGCTTTCACATACCTCAGAATTTGTTTAACAGCACTCTAGTGAACATCAGTACGCTGCTGCAAGAATTGACATACCTTGTTCACTGCATAAGCTATATCAAGTCTTGTTAGTGTTAAGTATTGTAAACCTCCAACAATACTTCTGTACTGAAAAATTTCACTTTCATTGAGTGGCACACCTTGTTTTTTTGATAATTTTTCTATGCTGGACATAGGAGTTACAGCCCCTTTGCATTTTGACATTTTTGCCTTCTGAAGAAGATCATACTTCTTTTGTGTCAAGAGCAACCCATTTTTAACTTCAGAAACCTCTATTCCCAGAAAATAATTCAGCTTCCTTAAATCTTTGATAGCAAAATCAGTGTGCAATTTCTTGATTAGTTTATCAGAAATACTACTATCTGAGGAAGCAATGATTATATCATCCACATATACTAGAAGATATATCACAGTAGTATCATGCTTGAATATGAAGAGAGGTGTCACCTTTCGAAGATATAAAACCTAGTGACAGCAACTTTTCACTGAGTTTAGAATACCAAGCTCGAGGTGCCTGTTTTAAACCATATAGAGCCTTTTCCAACTTGCAGACATACTGAGGCTGTTTTGTATCTTCATATTCAGGTGTTTGGCGCATAAAAACTTTTCCTTTTAAATCATCATGCAGGAAAGCATTTTGTACATCAATTTGTTTTAGTTCTCAGCCACAAGAAACAGCTAATGACAGAATGAGTCTGATGGTTGCAGGTTTCACTACTGAGCTAAATGTATCACCATAATCAATACCATATCTCTGAGAGAACCCTTTAGCTACTAAACTTGCTTTGTATCTTTCTATGCTTCCATCTGCTCTTCTTTTGGTTTTGTATATCCATTTGCAATCAACAATGTTCTGCCCTTTTTCTGGAGGTACAAGCCTCCAAGTATTATTCTTGATGAGTGCACTGTACTCATTGTCCATGGCCTGCTTCCATTTTGGATCAGTGAGTGCATGCAGATAATCCTCAGGTTCTTCAGAATTCTCTTTTACTCCTAAAATCCTTTGCGATAAAAAACAGTGCCATCAATATATTTCTTGGGACAAGTAATATTATTCTGGAGTCTTGTAGTTGGTCTTGTGTTTGCTGCTGGAGGTTCAGGTGCTAACTGTGTAGCTGCGGGAATTGAGGATGGTGGTGATTCTTCTTCTGAACCAACAACAGGTTGTAAAGCATGGTCACCTGGCTCTTCTCCCCCTTGATCATGCTCCCCTGCAATTGACTGCTCACTTACTACATCCAAAGCGTTAGTAGAATGAGGAAAAAGACAAGACCCACCTGGGAAATCACTACCGGTTCTGCAGAGAAGATAGGCTTAGGTAGAAGAACAGAATCAGGTTTAGGTGGAGTTGGTGGTTCATCGTTTGAAGGCATATTATCAGAGGCAAAGAGAATGACATTTTCATCAAAGGTAACATCTCGTGAGATGTGAACACGCCCAGTAGGTTTATGAAGACATTTGTAACCTTTGTGAGTGTGGCTGTAACCACGGAAGACACAAGGCAGGGATCGAAAAGATAATTTTCTAGTGTTATAGGGTCTGAGATTAGGCCAACACTTGCTCCCAAAGACTCTAAGAAAGGCATAACCAGTTTTAATTTTTAGAAGTCGAAAAATGGAGGTTTGGTTTTCGATCACACGACTAGGCAGCCTGTTTATGAGATAACATGCTGTTAAGAAGGCTTCATCCAAAACTTGACAGGCATAGATGATTGAGCAAGCAAAGCCAAACCAGTTTCAACAATATGCCTATGTTTACGCTCAGCTAACCCATTCTGTTGGTGAGTATGGGGACAAGATACTCTATGAGAAATGCTCGCATTTCTGAAAAATTGATTGAGTTTTTGATACTCGCCGCCCCAGTCAGTCTGAATTGACCGAATTTTAGCATTAAGCAAGAGTTCAACATTTTTTTGAAACTGAAGAGATATTGCTTCAGCGTCAGATTGGTGTTTCATGAGAAAAATCCAAGTATAGCGACTGTAGTCATCAATAAAACTGATATAATATTGATAACCTCCAACAGACTTTATTGCAGGGCCCCAAACATCAGAGTGCACAAGTTCTAAAGGACAAGTAGAATTTCTAGTTGAGGTATGAAAAGGAAACTGATGAATCTTAGCCTGTTGGCAGGCATCGCACACAAATTCATCTTTATTGGAAGCTAAAACATAACCATATGTCTTAAGTACACTCTGAACTATTGGATGAGCAGGATGGTCAAGGCGTCTGTGCCACTAGGCTGCTGAAAGCTTGATTGCAGATAAAGAGGAGCAAGAATTTGGCCTTCGTGCAGCACTCAAAGGATAGAGGCCACCCGCACATAGTCCTTCAAAAAGTGTCTCCCTTGTTTCCAGATCCTTTACAAAGAAAGAGTTAGGAAAGAATTCTACTGAAACCTGATTATCAAGGGAGAGTTTATGGACTGAGAGATCTTTGTGTCGGTTACGAATATGAAGAACATTTTTGAGAATAAGATCTCTAATAGAACCAGTAATAACAGATTGACCAGTATGAGCAATGTGCAAACATGTGCCATTGGCGATCTGGACTTTGTCTCCTCTATTGTAACGATCACGAACTGTTAGCCTTTCAAGATCACTGGTTAGATGATCAGTAATACCATTGTCAGCATACCAATTTGTATCAATATGATATTCAGTGGTAGCAGTGTTCCCAGCAGGTTGATCTTCTTCCTGGTAGACTTGATCGAACCTGTATCAGCAGCAACGTAGTGCACTGTGACCAACTTTTCCACATACCTGGCAAGTGACTTTGCCACTGTTTGAACTGTTTTGATTGCGTCCTTGGTTGTGTCCTCTTGATGATCGTCCACGGCCACGCACGCCACCACCACCATGATGTCCACGTCCACCACCGCCTGATCCACACCCTCTTGATTGGGCACGGTTTGCCTGTTGGGCGGAGATATTGGCATTGATATGGAGCATAGCATTGTTGTGTTCTAGGCGAACTTCAAAGTTGAGTAGATAGGAATATAGCTCGCTCAAGGACATGGGTGTGGTGCGTGTTGTATTGGAGGTGATGAGGGGATCATATACTGAACCTAGTCCTATGAGCAGATATGCAACGATCTCTTGCTTCTTCAGAGGCTCACCGATGAGAGCCAGAGTATCTGTTATGGACTTCACTTTTCTGTAGTAATCAGCCATTGACATACTTTTCTTTTGAACGCTGGCCAACTGGATGCGTATCTGCATAGCTTTAGCTTGCGATTGACATCCAAACTCATTTTCAAGAGTTTTCCACACATCTGCAGATTTTGTGTGTGTGGTGACATGAGAGAGAACCTCCTCTGTCATGGAAGAAAGCAGTGCTCCAAGCACTGCTTGATCCTGCAGGTACCATGTTTGATATGCAGGATTTGGAGACTCTCTGTTGCTGCAACGCCGATTCCTTGAACAATCGTCTTGGCCGGCTCGATGTTAGATCCATCGATATGGCCCAACAACAGTTGGCTGCACGGATAGGCCACGAGCTGAGCCTTTCATATGGGAAAATTTTTCCTCGTAAGCTTCACACTAATGAATTGGGTGAAAAAAGATGTGTAAGAGTTAGATGCGTTTGAGGATAGCGACATGACTGCGGAAGGATGGTTTGATCTTGGCTCTTGGTACCATAAAAAGTTTTAGCCGAAGTAATTAGCCTCTTGGGCTTTTGTTATGTTTATAGTCAAATATTACAATCAGATATACACGATTTTATTACAACAGACTATTTAGATGTTTTTTTTACTTAACTCAGATAAACTAAAACACTAACATAATTTAGATGTGCTCAACAGATCTATCGTTCAGTTTGACAACAGCAACATGAAACCAAAGCGATGCATCACACATGCAGAGCAGCATTTCACCCTCTCTCATCTGCTTCGAGATCCGATCTCCATTGACGTTTTTTCTCCAGGACTCCAGCTCAGAACAGAAAAGCGATGCCGCAGTGACCGCGGCTCACGTGCCCCGCACATGCGGCCCCCGGCAAAGCGTAGGCGTCGGTCACATGCTTCCGGGCCCGCGCCGCAGTGGAGCCGTAGCGCGAACGCGTCCGCGCAGGGATGTCACTGATTGCTCGACCTCGCACCAACCGGAACCCAGTATCCACCAATCAGTGTGGGCCAGCCGCGCACGGACCACGCCGTTCCTTCGGCCAAAACACTGACTGGTAGGACTAAAACGACAACGGAACCATCTGTCAGTGGATAAAACTGATGGGGTCTGCAGTCCGCGCGCGCCGACAGGCGGGTGCCAGTGAGGCAGAAACACCCAAGAGGGCAGTTTGGGAAGTGGCCAGAACCAAACAGGCAGGGAATAACGCTGGGCCCAGTAGCAGACGGGGTCGCTGGAGTCGCTCGCAAGTCGCACCTCGCACGCGATCCGGGTCTCAGGTGGGCCCTAAACGGAGCCGGTGATATTTTCAGGGGCAGTTAGCCCTTACGCAGGGAGGGAAATTTGAAAATCACGCTAGGCGGAGAGATCTGGGCCGTCCGTACAGGGAGAGGCTCGCGAGGCCGCGCGGCACGAGCCGTCGGATGCCCCGTCCGCGGCCACCGCGGCCTACGGCTATTTATAACCCGCACTGCCGACGCCGCACTTGCCCCTGCCCCGCCCCCGTACCTCCCCGCGTCTCATCTCACTCGCCGCCGGTCGCTCGCTTAACCGTTCGGATCATCTCGTACCGCGTAAGTATCGTTCGAACCGCTTTCGATTCGTGCTGCTGTTGGTTTGGCTCTTTAGATTAGGTCTGATACTTTGCGCTCGTTCCTCAGCGTTCTGTTACCTATAGCATTTTGGTGAACTTTTTTGGTTCATTTGACGAGGTAATCGGTAATGCGCTTAGATCTGACCGGGATTTTTTCTGATTTACACTGAGGGAGTGCCACTAACGAGTGCGCCTTTATCTCCGTTTCTAAAGTCGATTGGATTAGAACTGCGATGTCTTGTTGGATCTGTAGAGTTCGGTGCTCTTCTGCTGTTAATCCCTCGATCTCGTGGATTGCCCAGTTCAGTAGCTGTCTACGGTGTGATGCTACTTGGGGGTGTTTTCTGTGAGATCTGAAATCTAGGTCTCCTGAGATACTTCGAACATTTCACTCAATAAATCATGATGTGTTCTCGAGTAGATCTGCTGTAAATATTGGCACATAGTATGCCATTCAGTTATTTCGTACTAGTTTCGAAACTCCAGATCTAGTTGACTTCTATTCGATTTGTGTGTGAAGGCCGTGACCTTTCGGATCTGAAAACAGTGTGGATGGTTAGTTTCTCAGTATGGCACGCAACATTTGATGTTTGTTTGCTTGAGCAAGCTTAGGTTGTATTTGGTACTACTACTACATATATGATGATTTGGTCAAACATCCAACTGATGCTACTGTGTCACCCCATTTCATTTTTGGATGTTTTGTTTTTAGGTACCTGTGCTATACTTGCCTTGTAATGTTACCTAAATCTGGGCTGGGCATGTTTAATCAAGTAACTCAAAATTTCAAAATTGATCCTAGATTACACTGTATCCTGGAGTTAGTACTCGGTGCTTTGTCTAAACCTAACTATTCTATGTGGTTGTGATTCCTTTCTATTTCCAGGGCGAAGATGAGAGAGATCTTGCACATCCAGGGTGGGCAATGTGGCAACCAGATTGGTGCCAAGTTTTGGGAGGTAGTGTGCGATGAGCATGGCATTGACCCTACCGGACGGTACACTGGCACCTCTGACTTGCAGTTAGAGCGTGTCAATGTGTACTACAATGAGGCATCCTGTGGTCGCTTTGTGCCCCGTGCTGTCCTCATGGACCTTGAGCCAGGGACAATGGACAGTGTACGCACTGGGCCCTATGGGCAGATCTTTCGCCCTGACAACTTTGTGTTCGGACAATCTGGTGCTGGTAACAACTGGGCCAAGGGACACTACACCGAGGGTGCTGAACTCATTGATTCTGTCTTGGATGTTGTGAGGAAGGAAGCTGAGAACTGTGACTGCTTGCAAGGTACTCCTATTTGAGTTTTTTGATAATCAAATTGATTACTTTTGCCTGCCCTGAATTTTAGTTGGCAATATGCACTCTGCTCTGTTTGGATTCCCAAGCTTCATGTTACAACAAGGTTTAAGACATGTGTTTTCATGTTCAGGATTCCAAGTATGCCACTCCCTTGGTGGCGGTACTGGATCTGGTATGGGTACACTGCTGATATCGAAGATCAGGGAGGAGTACCCTGACCGCATGATGTTGACGTTCTCAGTTTTCCCTTCACCAAAGGTTTCTGATACTGTGGTTGAGCCATACAACGCCACTCTCTCAGTGCACCAGTTGGTTGAGAATGCTGACGAGTGCATGGTCCTCGATAATGAAGCCCTCTACGACATCTGTTTCAGAACTCTCAAGCTGACCACACCTAGCTGTAAGCATCTTCAATCTACTTCTTCTAGTTTCAGTCATAAACTAGTCCACAATTGGATGTCTGTGTTTGTTAGTTTATCTATTTACTAGTACTGAAACGCTGCCCCTTCTACCACCATTTTGTACCTTGGTGTATGCAAGGTGATCTAGCATTGATGGTACACTTAAGTCAGACTTGCTGATCATGTCCATATAGATACCCATATATGTTGGGATAACAGACATTATTGCTAAAATGCCCTGCACTAACCCTTGGTCTTGTGATCTGGGACTTTTCTGTTACTTGATGCATGATGCATATTAGTTTTTGCTCTTTTTTTTTGGGTTCAATCTAAATTATGAATTATTAGGACTTCGTGTTTAATCATATTCAGAGAAAGTAAATCGAAATATTGAAGACACTTTTGATTCAAAACTTCAAAACACTAGCCACTTATGTTTGTCTTCCACATACTTTTTAGATAATATTTCTTTTTGTAGCATAACATATTCTTCATGTTTGTTAATTTCTGCAGTTGGGGATTTGAACCATTTGATCTCTGCCACCATGAGTGGTGTCACATGCTGCCTGAGGTTCCCTGGTCAGCTGAACTCTGACCTCCGCAAGTTGGCAGTCAACCTTATCCCCTTCCCCCGTCTTCACTTCTTCATGGTCGGGTTCGCACCGCTGACATCCCGTGGCTCCCAGCAGTATCGTGCCCTCACCGTCCCCGAGCTTACGCAGCAGATGTGGGATGCCAAGAACATGATGTGTGCTGCTGATCCTCGCCATGGCCGGTATCTCACTGCCTCGGCCATGTTCCGTGGGAAGATGAGCACCAAGGAGGTTGACGAGCAGATGATCAACGTCCAGAACAAGAACTCATCTTACTTCGTCGAGTGGATCCCCAACAACGTGAAGTCCAGTGTCTGTGATATCCCGCCAACGGGCCTGTCCATGGCTTCCACCTTCATCGGTAACTCCACATCCATCCAGGAGATGTTCCGGAGGGTTAGCGAGCAGTTCACAGCCATGTTTAGGAGGAAGGCTTTCTTGCATTGGTACACCGGCGAGGGTATGGACGAGATGGAGTTCACCGAGGCTGAGAGCAACATGAACGACCTCGTGTCAGAGTACCAGCAGTACCAGGACGCGACCGCCGATGATGAAGGCGAGTACGAGGACGAGTTGGAAGAGCAGGAAGAGGAGATGTAAGGTGGCCTGTGACTGAGCTTGGTGTTCTAGGGCGGACTTCGATGAGTTGTCTGTTTCCTTTACTTTGTTGCTGCACTGCTAGCGTGCCACCGTCATTTTCTCTTATCTTTCGCTGTCCATGCTTGTATGCTGAAACCTTGCTTATGTATTGTACTACTTGATGCTGTTCTTATTATCCGGGTCTGAGGCTTCTGGTGAATCCAAGGGTTTATGAACATTCCCTTTCTGATTTGGCCGTCATTTTTTCCTTGGTTGAGGGCTGAGGCAATCAGCAGTTTATACATGACAAGCAAATGATTAAAAGCCAAAACCCTCATGTCGACTTTGTAAATTTGCTTCCTAGCCTATGTTAGTGGATGTCATCCTTAGTTTTCTCGCGTCTGCAGTCCACGGCTGCCCTCATTTAACAAGTTGCCTTTGCCAAAGTCCAGAGTGCGGACCATTGAGGCATTGACCTGGGACGCACACGGCTGGAGAATTAGGCACTCAAAACTTATATTGAGGCCATACATGTACACGTTCTCTCTTCTCATTTTCTGTGTTATACTTGTTAACAACATGAGATACAAATCTGTATCAGAATAATGAAGGGAATACGTCATACCCAATAATTTACAGAGAATTTAAAGATCTTTTGACTGTTGGATCATGGCTGCAGAGCTTGAGCTTCAAGCAGAATGTTTGAGGCTAAATTAACGTCATTGTTTGTCAATACAAGGGCCTGCATCGCAGATGTTCGATCAAAACCCATGGAGACCAGCGTGGCAATTGAGGACTCAGTGGGGTCCTGAGTGGTTGAGAGGGTGCCCTGAATGAGAGATAGTAGTGATCAGAATCAAAACTCAGTCGTAAAGGTACACTCAGCGTTAGTGCAGAGTGTCAAAACCAAGAACATAGAACACCCTAGAACAACAAATTCGCTGGCAACACAAGATACCAACAACTTTCAACCATTCCTCAGCTAAGGATTAATGACATCTCTATAGGCACTTGTCAGCGCTTTGCATCACCAGATGAACAGAACTTTTAGGATCTAATTCGGGATTCGTATTGCTTACAAGTTCTAAAATAAGGGCATACAATTTTTTTCAAGGTTGAAAGAAGAGTAACAAAAGAGAAGTTCGAAATTATTATCTTATAAGCTACAGTTCTCATTTTCTAAGTACAAAATTTCTTTCCAACTATTTTAGATGTAACAGGCATAGGTAAATACATCCGATATTCCATTCTAATGATATGAACCATGCATTTTCAAAAACATAATGAAACCAGATATCTAGACTTATGAATGACCCAAAATCTGCTAATTTCTTGACATAACGAGTATGTATGAACACAATGTAGATATAAGAGAAGTTATCGCAGTACATGCCTCAGTTTGACGAACTGGGTGGGAAGGAATGCTTCCATCAATTTCTGTAGTCGGTAATCCTTGATATGTATTATTAGAGAAGGGCCATGGTATCCGCGAGAAGAGCGAAATGGCAGATTCTGGGAACTGCAATGAGAAACCTTTTGTGTCAAAGCAGCGCATAAATTTTAGTATGATAACAATATGTACTAAAAATAAAAAACAGCTTCTGCATCAAAACACAAGTATCAAGATTTAATCATTCATATTAGACAACCCTTGCAAGAAGCAGGTTAGCAGCCATTTTCAAGACAATCTAAAAATGAATTAAAACCACTTAAGCAAAATGCAAAAGTATTTACTAACATGGTTACTAGTGCACATTTCTAATAGAATCTTGATAGAGTTACCTTCAATCTGCGGATGCCAAATGTATTGAGACGATAGAATAACCCAGCCAATATGCCAGAAAGTCCAGGTATAACAGAACGTCTTCCAGATGAGAAAAGAAGCTGACAACATAAATCAAATATGTAAAGTCATGATATAGTGGAGTGCTTCAAACAGGAAAAGTAAAGTTATCTCAGAACAAACCTGGAGTCCAGCCAAATATACAAATGACTTGTCACTTAAGCTCAGTCCAAATATGCGAAACTTCATTGAGATAGGAATGTCATGGAAATATGGCACATAAGATGCGAAAATGAGGCCATATGGTCCTGGTGTCAACGGATTCAAAGAAGGATCTGCATTTCTACTATGTCAGAAACAAACAGTGTACAACAAAAGAAAAATGCCTATCACAATGAAACATGGAAAATGAACAAGGAATCAAAGATAAGAGAGAAAGAGAGAGAGGAACTAACACAATAGCTAGCAAAGAATAGAGAAAGAAATTAATCCAACATAGCGAAATTGGTCAGTTCATTAGTTATCTTGTTTCCCGGCTATCGTTCTTCACAAAAAACTCATTCTGGGAAATGCTCAAGAGAGAAGATATGCACAATTTTTATGCTATTCCAAGTTAAATTCAGTGAAAGTAACTGAGGATACACAAAAAAACAGTCCAAAAAGGATTATTTTAACAGAAATTGGTACTGTTTTATTGGTCTCCTCCTACCTTTCAGTTATTACTTACTGATTATTAATCTGCATATTTAGAGAAAGTAAATTGAACTCTAGGTCATCAATCCACAGAAAAGTATGCTCGAGGCCACAAGCATTCATGCATGGATGTGCAGTGGGAAGCATGTATTTGTATTTGCAATCTACTCATTAGACTATTTGAAACCGCCACTCTGCCAGATATCCCACATGATTTCACTTGACAAATATGTTTGCATATTTTCTATGGGGTTTATCAAACTTTTGTAACGCCAAGAATCAAATCAGGGAAATTGGTTATCAAGGAACTTTTCTTTTTTGAAGATACAGTTAAGTTCAAAATTTCAGTATATGCATCAGCAGTTTAAATAATATTGAGATGTGCTTCGCCTTTTGTCACACTGTTCAACTTAGGCAGATCAGTGCTCAAATTTCCTACATCTCCGTACGGTACAAAGAACTGTAGCTGAACTATACCAAGATGCCCACCAAACACAAACCAATTGGGAGCCAGCAGTAGTTTGGGATTCAAAGTTGTGGATCAGGAAACATCGCTAAAAAGCATACCTTTCAGGTAACCTAAAGCAAGGATCTGAAGCAGTACAGACACCACGGTGGAGAAGACAATAAAAACCTACACGTTCAAATAACTATATCACCATATAAGCAACTGGCAGTAGAAAATCATTATGCCCATCACCTTAAGCCCAAAATGACTTACAGCATACTTGTTCGATCCTATCTGCCGCTCAAACACCCTAAAGTAGTACAGCAGGGTTGCTCCGAAGATCAGTTCAGGGGTCGATGAGAAAGCAAACAGCGAGGTGATCAGCCTCCATATCTTCAGCTTCTCATAAACACTCTGTATTGAGAAGGGTGGGGGAAACCCAATCAGCTGGATTTCACATAGTTGCCATATGGGGAACGGCAGCTGGAAGTAGAACAATTGACACAGGCAGCTAGAAACTACACGACGTGTGCAACCGGAAAGCAACATTCTCTTACTAGTACAACCTAAAATGGGACCAGACAGCGCAGTTCCCACGCATTGATCTCAGAGAATGGAACTCTCTCGGGAATCGGGGTGAGTCCGGGGGGAGAGGGAAACTTGCCTGGTAGGACAGGCCGAGGTCGAGGAATCGGCCACGGAAGCCGAAGGCGACAGAGAAGAGTGCGGCAGCGACGACCACGGCCCTCGACGCCGGCGCATTGTCTGCAGGACACCAGATTGCAAGCTGTAATCGCAGAGGAGGGAAGGGAAGCCGAAGAGACGGAGAGCGGAACCGCCCTCTGGGCTCTGGGTAAGTTGAAAGAAGGGAGGCCGCTTACGGAACCCCGGAAGGCCGCCGTTCATCGCCGACGGCGGCGCAGGCGAGCAGCGCCGCGGGCCGCCTGGTCCGGTCCGTGGATCGATGAGTTTGGTGCTCGGGGAGCCGCAATTCTCGAAGCGACGGGGTCAGCGGTGACGCTCGAGCCTGGCGTACCTGCAGAGCGACGCGGCTGCGGAAAGCCAGCTAGCGTCAGTGCCACCTGGCGCCTGCGCTGCTGCGGAGCTTTCGTTGGGCTTGGGGTCTGAGGCCCGGCAGGTGACCAGCCCAGCCTACAATATTTGGTCAGTCGCATACAGTAGGATTTAGCCCAGCCCAAGAGCGGCGTGGTAATTTGCTTGCCAATCAGTCCGCCAGTTGCGGCCTAACCATTTCCCCTCCATTTTCTCTCATACCTTTGCGTTGAACATGCCTCGCGAAGTCAAGACTTGACTTACGCACGGCTTTGTTGCCCCATTCATCAGCAGCAAAGACTTGCAGATTTGGCAAACGCCTCATTTGCCAACAACTATCAGGCACCTGGTTACGTTCACTTCGGAAGTATCGACACCCTTTCCACGGAGCTGCCAATCGCAGCTCCATGGTCCTGTCTCATCGAGTTGGCCTCGAACGAGTAGGAACGAGTAGCTCCATGGTCCTGGACGATACCGGTGCTCCGGACAGGGCCGGCTGAGAAGCTCCTTTGCTCCTGCCCAAAGGATGATGTGCCGAAGGTTTCCGCAACCGCGGAGTGTTCGCTCGGGCCGCGAGTGCCCATGCCAGTCATGGCGGCTTCGTCCCTGCCGCACCGGCGAAGTGTTCATCTTCACTGATGGGCTTCGCTGTTCAATGGAGCAGCAGCAGCTGCTGCTACCGACGGACACGCTTCTAATCTACTGCTATGCTGCGCTGACCCAATTTGGTCCCGGAATCATCTCGTGCTGACTGGGAATTTCTTGGCAAAAACTACAATGCGCCGGCTTATTAGTTGTAGGATGGAGTCAGCCATCGTCATTACAAAACTGACAACATTATACTAGATCAAACGTGCCTGGACGAATGTTGCACTAACAAACATACTACTGTGATACCGGAAACGACGGAAAGAAATGGTGGACGTGCCCGCCTTACACCGACCTTTGTGGACGTGCAGAACACAATCACCTATCACGGACAGCTGCGCTTCCTTAAAGCATCGCCGTTCCAAAACCGCGAGCTCTCCAGCTTCGTTCCGACTTCACCTCGCGCAAGTCAACTTGCCAGCCATGCTCCGGTACACCACGCCGCAGCCCTCCCCGCCGATGTCGCCGCTGGGCGGCGGCCCGGCCACGCCGCGCGCGCCGGGAGTCGGCGCCGCG
>BCLF01000040.1:1243681-1277842 GCA_001602275.1 Zoysia japonica
GGTCCCTCCCGATCCTCGCCCCGGCGTGCCGGTTCCCGGGCGTCGTCCCGCGCCACGGGGGCCACGGCGGCGGGGGTGGGGGTGCGTCCAGGGGCCACGACGGCCACATCAGCGGCGCGTCGCGCACGACGGGGACGCTGTTCGGGCACCGCCGCGCGCGGGTGACGCTGGCGGTGCAGGAGACGCCCGGCAGCGTGCCCATCCTGCTGCTGGAGCTGGCGATGCAGACGGGGAGGTTCATGCAGGAGATGGGCGCCGAGCACCTCCGCGTCGCGCTCGAGTGCGAGAAGAAGCCGCCGGGAGTCGGTGCGGGAATCGGACGCACCAGGCTGCTCGACGAGCCGCTGTGGACCGCGTTCGTCAACGGCCGCAAGATCGGGTACGGCGTGCGCCGGGAGCCCACCGAGGACGACCTCACGGTCATGCAGCTGCTGCGCACCGTGTCGGCCGGCGCCGGCGTGCTGCCGGCCGAAATCGTGGGCGGAGGTGGAGGCACAGGCACCGAGGGACAGGAAGCCGGCGACCTCGCGTACATGCGCGCGCACTTCGATCGCGTGGTGGGGTCCCGGGACTCCGAGTCGTTCTACATGCTGAATCCTGACGGCAACAATGGGCCGGAGCTTAGCATATTCTTCATCAGGATTTGAAAATTGTTACACCTCCCTTTTTGAATTTCGTTTTCGTGTCTGAGATTAGCGAGTAGAAATTATAGTTGTATGTGTATAATCAGCTATTTTTGTGCACTGGCACATTAATGCTCTGTTCCTTTTTTTTTGTTATGTGTTAGAAATGAAAAAAGTTCCAAAAAAAATTGGCAAGGTCCTATTCATCTACTCCTGAAAACTTCAGATGGACAGGGGCTTATGGCAAAAGTTCAATAAAAGGCCTATTTCGGCTCCTTGCGTCCCGCTTCTCATCCTTCGGTAAGGACCATGCACTACTCCATTCGGCCACATGAGCATCCCATGTTGTGAATTGTGATGAAGTGCTAGTACCTGCTGTTCCAAACTGAATACAGTAAAAAAACTACAGTACAGTTCAAATCAACAGCACTCCATAAATAGCTACCCCTCCACGCCATATCATGGAAACTGCAGAAAAGACTAACATTTGCATGGTTCACTTCAATTTTTTAGGCCTCGTTTGAAACACAAAAATTTTACAGAAATTTTACAGAAATCAATTCAATTTTACAGAAAAAAACAAAAAATTGGAAAAATTCCTCTGT
This sequence comes from Zoysia japonica, assembly GCA_001602275.1. NCBI lineage: Eukaryota > Viridiplantae > Streptophyta > Magnoliopsida > Poales > Poaceae > Zoysia > Zoysia japonica. Next base: position 1,244,910 of record BCLF01000040.1, read on the forward strand.
TTTAAACGAGGCCTTATACAAAATTAAGAAAAACATGAGTGGAGAAGAGGGGTGAGACGGGCCATACGTACATCCGAAGCGACACGAAATTCGAGGGAGAAGTCAATCCAGTTGGAGTGAGATGTACTGGGAACTCGAGTGGAGCATGGATCAACCTGCTTGCTTCCGGCCCAGCCAAGGAGCAAAACTGCCTCAAGCTGCAATTTGAGTCACGGGCTGATACGGGATTGGAATCTATCAACAAGGTTAAAAATTTTCACAGGATTCTGCATGAATAAAAAAAATGTTCAACAAGATATTTAGTTACTGTAGTTTCCGCTACACATGATTTATACTAATCATTGAGAAATGTTCGATTGATGATTTAACTGAGATATGTTGATTCACATTTTTTTCTAAAATATTATATTTCAGGCATCACATGTGGCCACGCACAAACTTCTCATAACATATGTGCGCCAGCTACTCTTTAGGCCCCGTTAAAAAACAGTAGGAATAGAAAAAATAAGAAACGAAAAAAACATAGGAATGAAAAAAGTGAGAAAACCACGAGAATACAAAATAGAGGAATGAAAAAATCAAAGTGTTTGGAATGCATGAATAGAAACACAAAAATAAAAATATTAGTGAATCTTAAATAAATTTTTAGAAGCTATATTATCATTATTAATAGCATATAAATTACTAGTTGCTTAACCCTCTCTCTCTTTCTAAGCTCGTTCGCTAGAAAATAATATTTATTTTGATATAGTTCTCTCAAGTATTCAAAGTTTCTCAAAGTTATTCTATTAGGTTCATTTCATTGAGCTCATCATGTAGATGCTCTTCAAATTATTTTTAAAATTTATCAAAGTTATTCCGTTAGTTTTTAAAGTTTTTTAAAGTTGTTCAGTTAGTTTCTAAAAATTTTCTAAAGTTATTTGTTAGTTCCCAAAGTTTTTTAAAGTTATTTCGTTAGTCTCATCGAGCTCTTCGTGTGTAGGTGTATCTTCGGAGTTATTCTTAACATTTTCTAAAATTTTTGTATGTTAAAGTTTTTAATATTATCACGGGACGTTTACGTGCCACGCTGTCGCTGCGCCGTTCTCACTCGCTTATAGGACTTCGTGATTCCCTTAGGTTCTGACGAATTTTTTCTTTCCTCTGAAACAGCGGTTCCTTCGCTCCTTTCCTCCGAAAAGGAATCGTCGATTCCTGCGTTACAAACGATCAGACGGGTTCAGTTCCGAAGGAAACGATTCCTTCGAAATTTTCTACGCTCTCCCTCCGTTTCAAACGAGGCCTTAGTATTCAACAATCCAACATTTACTCCATCCAAACATGAAACACCTACAAAACAATACTACTACCCAGCTTCCATACAGTAACACGAGACAATAAATAAAACTAAGCATGGATCGATCGAGGGGATGACTCCACATGCATATACCAGTAGCTCCCGCAGGAATCAACAGTCATACGCTCATTTCACTCATATAAATAGATGCCTTCTCCACACTACCCAGATATGGGGGAAAAACTCTTTGGAGTAAAAAGATCCTAGGAGGAATAGCGAGGAAACTAATCTTGTTGGAATGAGATGGATTGGGTATCGGAGTAGAACATGACTAATTAATTCCTCAGCTATGTCACACTGATCAAGAGAATGTGGCGACTAGGCTATTAGATGAGTAGCACTATCACAAGCTGCATGGTGGTTTTGTGCCAGGCGAGGGTAGGGTAGAGCATCCTGAGGATATCCGCACTCTGGTGCATATGTCTATCCATCAATTCGTTGAGAGAGGCTTGTGACTTTCAAGAGTGAGTGTGCAACACAGTGCTGACTACCGTTCCGAGGGAGATCTGAAGAAAGACAGAATGAAATGGGTGTTGAGCTCAACTCAGTAAGATCCACGGTACATGGCTAGTCTCTTGTGCTACGGCTTCACCGTGATTCATGCCCACCTTCTTTCGATATACATGGGGCTAGGTAGGAGGAAACCCAAATGACAAATGCATCGGCATTTCAGTTAAGCATGGCTAGTGAGATACTACTTCATATTATGGGAATGTGGAGTTCTACCTTGACTCAGCAGTTGGCAAGAATAATTTTTTTCTTTTGCTTCACCGAAAATATTTTCTCGTATAAGTTGCAAGTAAAGAAAACAAAAAGAAATTGTGTGTGTAATTTTTTTTCGAACAATTATCAGGAGCACTGTTGATCTTTCATTGAAGATGGAAAAAAAGGATTTACAAATTGTGTGCAAAACTAAACTCGGCCCTCAGTTACACCGTGTTACAGGTTTAGTCCATGCCGATTATGGACGGCGGTGCGGTGAACCCGTGAACATGGTATGCTGACGATAGCACTCAGCTTAGGCCCCAATTTTTAAATTTTTTCTGTAAAATTGAACTGATTTCTGTGAAATTTCTAAACAGAACGATGCTCTTTTCCTTTTTCACTGTCATTAATGCGCCCATAGTTTTCGAACAAGCTGTGTAAAAGTCCTCGTTCATGGCATCTACTCGATCTGTTTTGCTCTTCTCATTCATTCATGGCGCATTTGTGATCGAGCTATAAATATAAAGGACCCCTTGTTCTTATTTCCCTCATCTATCTTATTTATTCCCTACTACCGAGTAATGCTACGTTTACTACCAGGTCACTTCTCTTGCGTGGGTGTGTAGAATGAAGGGTGCCCAAGCTGATGTCAGCTGCTAGCTAGGAATAAGATGCATTGGGAGTCCGGGGTAGCGATGCATGCACGAGAGCGTTGGTCCAATATGGTTTCAGACTGCGACTCCATTTCCCCTGCTGTTTATTTTTTTCCTGCGGAGGGGACAGCCATGTTGCAGGCCTCACCGGGCTGTAAGTATGGCCTCCACCTGCTCACAGAACGACGTCTCCCATTTCTCAGAAGCCGAGGAACAGCAGGCATGGGGAAACCACGCCTCCGTGCTCGAGTTGATAAAGTGATGAGACGAGGTGGTTCTCCATCTCGCGAAGGCCTGCTGCTGGGAACGGGAGGCATTGGGAGCTCGAGTGCTCCTACAAACCTGATAGGATCGAGAAAACTACTCATCCTGGAGATTACCTTATCCAGTTCATTCCAAGGTTTCAAGCACCGGCAAATTTAATGGATAACGGCCACCAGTGTTGCAGCCTATTTTAGGAGATCGAGTGGAGCAGATTGATACTGACCCGTGACTGATAACTCTTGTTGTAGGCAACATCATTCAAATACAAGTCTATGACTCCATGGTCCTGCATAAGTACTGTGGCTTCCTATTCGGTACTATCAGTTGATCTTTACTTGTGAAGTTAATGGAACTTTGATCGTGCGGTGTTTGTTAGAAGGAAGCAGGTGAGCGGACCTTCTTGCCACCGCTGTTTTTAAGTTTTGGACACTACGGTTCAATGTAGAGTTCATTGAACCTCGGAGAATATTGCGCGGTTAATTCCAGCGTGTAAAACATAGTTTTTGTTTTTTTTAAAAAAAATGAAGCAAAACATGGTTGAAGGCTATAAGAAAACACTTTGCCCAGCTAAGATCGCCGGCTTTCCATGAAGCTCGGCCCAACTGGAGAAGAGCTGCGCCATCCAGAAGCACAGACAGAAACCCGCATGCGGGTTCAATCAAACTACCAGTCTGAAACCCGCAGGCGGGTTCAATCAAGCTCGTTTGCGACCAGTGTGAAGCATCAGCCTATCATTTTGGACACAGCTGGTTCCACCATGGCACTCAAGCACATGATCAAAGAAACTAGTTTCCTTTATTTTGTGTACGCAATACACTATTACTAAATATTGGCAGAAAGAGGATGGCGATGAGCCAATGAACGTGTTGATTCGGCATGAGGAATTCGATGTAAGGTCTCACACAATTAACGTGACAAGGTTAATTCAGATATATGTAGTAACTATTTAATTAGTACTCTGGGTACGGGCAAATATCATCTGGAGTGGTTGCCTCGACTTCTCAACGCTGATCCTCCCATGGCGTCGACGGAGTACACACCTGACAAGAATTGATCTCCCGTAACAGCTTGCGTACAACTCCATGTGGAACCGCAAGTTCTGCATGCTCTTATGGCTGGTTAATTAGCTGACAAGTGATGAATGAGCTGAGTCGGTGGGTGTTCAGCTACCTCGCGGCGTGGGCGCGCACCGGGCTGCACGCACTCGCGTCCACAAATAGTGGCCGGGCATGCTTCTCCCATCCCGTGTCGCAGAAACAAAAGAAAAGAGGAACAAAAAACTACATGCTCTACCTTGATCCTGCAGATTGGAATGTGATGCTCCGGGAATTCGAGCTGAAGAAACTTTGAGAGAATCTGCGCATGCGCAGCAGTTTCCCAACAGGCAAGCACCGGCAAATTGAATGGCCGGAGCATATTACAAGCTTGACGAGTTTCAGTCGGAGCTCTGTTGGAATGGATTTCAGTGGGAGAATGAGAGGGTTGATGCTGGATGTGCTCTGATGCTAGTGCTATTTGATAGATGAAATGTATTCACGTAATTCTACAAATATATTGATCATTTGCCGGATGCCGGACTTATACAGGAGGTATACGTGAGGAGCAAGAAGGAGAGATTACATTCCATGAATATCCTGCTAGCAGCCTGTACATATCCTAACAAACTTGGAAGGAGAGCACCAGAGACTCCGACAGCTGCGTGACGATGATCTGCATGCCTTGCATGCGCCTGTAGGCGCCGACATCAACGCCAGAGGAAGGTTCCAGTAATCGGTTGCTAACACTATTGATCCAAATTGAGCTCGTGCTGACGAATCTCTCGGTGCATCTCAAGCTCTTAGGCCTCTTTTGTATCACGAGAATTTTTTCCGTTTCTTGCATTTTTCTGTAAAATTAAACTGAAGAGGGCTGCTGCAATGAGAGGGAAGTGAGCATCTACCATCACGAATGAAACAAACATACTGGCGTGGTTTTCCACCGACCTCGCCGATGACCTCCAGGGGCTGATCGCGGAGATAAACCTCACTGTGGGTATGCCCAACCTGTCGGACTTCTTCCCCGAAATCTCACGATTGGACCAGCAGGAGCTGAGGCGGCGCATCGGACACTTGTTCCGGCGGCTGCACGCCATGCTCGATGACCACATCGAGCGCCACATACAGGAGCGCGCCGCCGCAGGGGACGAGCAGACCAAGAAGAAGAACTTCCTGAACGTTCTGCGCGACTACCGCAGCACCGACGATGGCCGGGGCTTCGAACGCCAGACGATCCTCTCATTGATTTCAGTACGTGTTTATTCAGCTGCATCGATCGCGCTGCAGAGCTTCGTTTTTTGCTCTTTTCAATACTGCATGTCTAGATAGCTACTCCTACCGACGGAAATGCATTTGTTTATTTGTTGATTTCTTGATACTGCATGATGATAGGACTTGTTCAGTGCCGGGAACCGATACAACTGTGGCGACGATAGAATGGGCAATGGCTGAGCTGCTACTGAACCCCTCGGCCATGGCAAGAGCTCGTGATGAGCTCGACCAAGTGATGGGTTCCACGCGAGATATAGACGAGTTGGACATCGAGCAGCTCGAGTACCTTCAAGCCATCGTGAAGGAGACGTTCCGGCTCCACCTTCCGGCGCCGTTCCTGCTGCCGCACCTGGCGGAGACGACAACTCCAGTCCAAGGAGGCTACACGGTGCCCAAGGGCTCACGTGTTCTGGTGAACGTGTGGGCCATCGGCCACGACGGCAAGGTGTGGCCGGAGCCCGAAAAGTTCACGCCGGAGAGGTTCCTAGAAAAGAAAGAGGTGGACTTCCGAGGTCGAGACTTCGAGCTCCTGCCGTTTGGGTCCGGGAGGAGGATGTGTCCCGGGACGCCGCTGGCCGTTCGCATGGTTCATCTCATCCTCGCCTCGTTGCTGCATCGCTTTCGCTGGAAGCTCCCCGCGGATGTGGAGAAGAACGGGCTAGACATGAGCGAGAGGCTTGGGGTCAACCTCGCCATGGCTACGCCGCTGCAGGCTATAGCCACTCCAGTTTAACTAAATCGTCAGTCGTCATGTTTTCCACCGTTCTTAGAACTAAATATGCTTTGAGTGAGCTAGCGCTACCAGAGTTAATCAAATCGTCAACCATCATGTTTCTGCACTGTTCTTATAAATAAAGATGCTTGGAGTGAGTAAAGATGCTCTGATCAGTTGACTAGCGCTTGAGCTCGTAGCACTACGTACCAGGTTTCCTGAGATTTTTTTTTTCTTGAGATGCTCAGTTTCACATGTGGTCATTGCAGAGTAAGCAAGTGGCAGTGTAGCCAAGCGACGAGCGACTTCGGTCTGCTGCTGAAATCTCTTCACCTCCAGAGTCTGGAAGGTGATTCTTTGTAACGTGCTGCTGCTGAATTAGCATGGATCAGTGATCTTCTGAACTGGGCATCCATGCTTCTGATTCTTTGTAGTAATGGTTTTCTCAGAGCAATCAAATGATGTTCTGATCTGTGGTTTGGTTGATTTGTGACACGCCTCGTGACGCACGGCCAGTGGAATATTCTTGCAGATGAGCTTTCTTTTTGTGGCCATTTTTCAAAGGCACGTGCAGACTTGTTCTCTCCGTCCGTGGAAAGCGGAGCCTTGCATCCGTCATGGTGTCGCGTGAGGAAGACGAGCCTGATGCGTTTCGCCCTCCGTCCGATTCGCTGTTCTTGGCCTGTGAGTCAACAGCACCACTGAGATGAGAACCAATCCAGACGAAATTATCCGGATTGATCTGATCGGGATCGAGGCTCCTCCATCCAACCGCGCGCCTTGTTCCGATCGTTAAAATACTCTGCTCGCGCGCTGAGTCCACTGACGCCGCACGCGACGCTTGCTGCGGCCACAGGATTTCCTCCAGTTCCCCGCTCGGCTTCCCGTCTGCGCGAGGGGGGCCATGGCGACGACCGCCTGCCTGCTCGTCCTGCTGCTGCTGCCGTCGCTGCTCGCCATCGTGGCGTCCCAGCCGGGGCACGAGGTGCGCTGTGACTGGCGGCGACAGTCCCAGGTTTGGCCGCTTGTAATGATTTTGACTGATCGGATTCGGTTTCTGCGCGCGTCAAGTTCTGCGCCGCGGCAGGTGGGGGCACCGCCGGCTGCGGCGGTGGGGGCTGGGATGGCGCGAGGATCCTGATCAAGGGCGGGACGGTGGTGAACGCGCACCGGGCGGAGGAGGCCGACGTGTACATCGAGGACGGCGTCGTCCTCGCCGTCCGGCCCAATATCCCGGTGAGTGCTCGCTTTGTCGCCGGCGCCTTTGCCGGATTGGCTTTCAAATCCGTGGATCCCCGCGAGCGCTGGCTCCGCACCACTCTGCTGCGCCCACTTGTAATCTTGATCCTGGCTTCGTGTCAATTCTAGGTTGGTGATGATAACGTCAGAGTGATCGATGCGACCGGGAAATATGTCATGCCAGGTGATTTCTTAAGGGGCGATGAACATTTCAGTAACCTGTTGTTGCTCAGTTCATCAGCCTTTAGAAGGTGAAATGTCACAGGTGGAATTGACCCTCACACGCACCTGGACATGGAGTTCATGGGGACCGTGGCCATAGATGACTTTTTCAGTGGCCATGCGGCAGCGCTGGCTGGTGGGACGACCATGCACATTGACTTTGTCATCCCAGTGAATGGCAACTTAACTGCAGGCTTGGAGTCCTACAAGCAGAAGGCAGCAAAGGCTGCCATGGATTATGGGTTTCATATGGCCATCACGAAGTGGAATGATGATGTTGCAAGGGAAATGGAAGTGATGGTTAAGGAGCATGGTCAGTGTCCACTTTTGTTTTTTGTTGCACTGTTCTGAAAATTATGTTTCCTTTACATAATGCTCTCTCTCTCTCTCTCTGTATTCTTTTGATAAAATCAGTTCACATAATATTCCCCAATTTCAAGATGGCTTTGTTAGATGTTTTAATGTGTACTTAACTGACACAATTGCAGGGATCAACTCTTTCAAGTTTTTCATGGCATATAAAGGTTCCCTGATGGTTACTGATGACCTCCTCCTGCAAGGCTTACAGAAATGCAAGTCTCTTGGTGCCGTGGCTATGGTTCATGCAGAAAATGGGGATGCTGTTGCAGAGGGACAGCAGCGGATGATTGACCTTGGGATAACTGGTCCAGAAGGGCATGCTCTCTCAAGACCTCCAATTGTAATTTCATGTTTTACCTTCTTTTGCTCTAATAGGTTGCTTGACACATTTATGCTTTTTTTATAATAATTGGTCCTTAGGAACTTCTGTGCTTTATTCTCATACACAGCTGCTCAAGAATCAATGACTTACGTTTTCTTATTCATTACAGTTGGAAGGAGAAGCAACTGCTCGAGCGATCCGCTTAGCAAAGTTCATCAATACTCCACTGTATGTTGTTCATGTGATGAGTACTGATGCAATGGATGAGATCGCCAAGGCTAAAAGAGAAGGTCAGCTGCCTGACATTAATCTTTTCTTCAATGACCTGGAAACTGGATAACTCTCTAGTTTGGTCATGTCCTCTATATGTTGTTTGATTCAAATTCAGCGACATTTGGTAACTGTATTAGTGGACTACGTTAATGTAAGCTGGCATCTCTGCAGGACAGAAAGTCATTGGTGAACCTGTGGTTTCTGGACTTGTACTTGATGATTCTTTGCTTTGGGATCCTGACTTCACGATTGCTTCAAAGTAAATGGGAAAACAAGCTCAGAAATATGATTTATGTGATTATATATTCTTTTACCTCATATGGTGCTTCTAGGTATGTGATGAGTCCTCCAATCCGGGAAGCAGGGCATGGTAAAGCACTCCAAGATGCTCTTGCATCAGGAATTTTACAGGTAACACAATTGATATCGTACTCTGTACTTTGGGGGTCATACATGGTTACATTTTGTCTTTCCAACTGTTCGATGTAGTGTAGTTGTTTGCATAAAATGGTATTAATCACTGACATGCAACTCTTAAATTGCCAGCTATGAACAATGAATAGTGTTACATCTAAATGCCTTTATTTATATGCAGCTTGTAGGCACCGATCACTGCACATTCAACTCCACACAGAAAGCTTTTGGTGCTGATGATTTTCGGAAGATTCCCAATGGCGTAAATGGTAATTATTAGCCACATTCTAAAAATTTACTGCTATTAAAGAAAGGGTAGGTTGGTCCTGTTTCAGTATAAATAGAAATCAACTAATACAGTTTTCACTTGAATACTCTAGGCCTTGAGGAGCGGATGCACATAGTCTGGGATAGCATGGTGGTAAGTTCAGTTTCTAAAATGGTGTTCAAAGATTTTTTTTCTTTTTTAAGTTTATTTTTCGTGTCCATACCTCATGCCCTAAACATCAACAGAATAAAAATGGAAATTTAGCATTTAATAACCAATAGAATTTCAGTTCAGTTCTTCTGCTCTAATATTCATCCAACATGTGCAGGAGACCGGCAAGATATCTGTCACCGATTATGTCAGGGTAACAAGCACAGAATGGTATGCTACATATTAGCACTACTCTTACGAGGATTTACTGTTGTAGGGGTAATTATATGTACAATCAAACCCCACATGTTTATTAGGCAAAGTACCATGATAAATTTTTTCAATATTTTCAGCGCCAAGATTTTCAACATTTACCCTCGGAAAGGAGCAATCATGGAAGGATCTGATGCAGATATCATCATCCTGAACCCTGAAAGAAGCTTTGTAATGGGTGCTCACACACACCATTCAAGGTCCGACACAAATGTGTACGAAGGCAGGACAGGAAAGGTTGGTTCGTCTTCAAGTATCTGAAACAAAAATACTTGTGACAGACAATTCGAGTCTGACATCTGGGTATACATGTTCATTTTGTATAGGGAATGGTGGAGGTCACGATCTCAAGGGGCCGGGTAGTATGGGAGGATGGCGTTCTGAACGTCACCCCTGGTTCAGGAAGATACGTAAGGATGCCGCCTTTTGGCCATGTCTTCGATGGCATTGAGAAGTCAGATGCCGCCTACAGAGCTTCGCTTCGAGCTCCTGTGCAACGTGGTAAAGCTGATGCTTAACGATGTCAGCTGTTGGTGCCGTTCGCCAGGCCGTGGCACCCCTCCATTTGGTCAAGAACAAGTTGCTCCAAGGTCAACCCGTGAGAGGCTTGCTTGTGTACAAAAACTATTCTATTTGGATTCAGATTCAGGTTAGGTAAAGGCTTTGACTTGTCACTTGTCTGTGTACATTGAACACATCTGTGACTCAAAAAAAGTTATCAGTTACAGTCCGTCTGCAGCAACATGATACTCCAATAAATAAAAATCTAATTGTGCCTTCCAACATTTATGTTAGATGCGATTACAATCATGTCAGGTCAGCTATTACTCGCATTGCTTGATCTGTTTAGAATTAATCTCATTCTTCATGAACCCTCCGAAAAATGAAATTGGTATCTGATGGGTTCATGAAAGATCATCTATGCTATATTGTTCTAGTATGTGCTTTTCTTTGGAAGATCAGGACTCCGCAAATGGGTTACTCTTTTTATTCTGAAACAGTACTTCATCTAGTGGCGAGGATGCAATGGCCAATGGTTTATTCGTCAAGAATATCTGCCAATATTATCCCTTGACAAGGTTTCAGATTATCCCAAGGGTATGTACAACTCTGAATCTTTTCAAAACTGTCAAACTCGTCCAAATAACTGGCTGCATTATGTCAATTTGGACTCGACATTCATTGAACCCATACATGAAAAGTTACCAACCCAGGTCTCTCGCCTACACGTGAGCAAATAATATGAAGCTGATGGACTAGTATAACACTAAGGACCCAGTAGGTAAAACTATCCTGTTTATGAATTAATAGAATTTATTCCCGCGGTCGGGCAAGCCAAAGAGAGCTCAAAGCACGTAACCGGGAGAAGTAGTCGCTTATTGCAAGTAGAGCTCGTGCAGACTGACGAGTGGTTAATATGCGCTGCATTTGCTGAAGTGTTTGAAGCCGCAGATTATCAGCCTGCAGGTATGACATAGTTAAACATTGTCTATATAGTTACTTTCTATAACCGCTAAAGTAATAACATTTCATCATCCTACCTAACAATGCAATTGGCATCGAGATATTTCAGTTCGATTAAGCTTGTAAAAGATGGCTGACAATTTATTCTTCAAAATATGGATTTAATTATAATATATAACTGATATAGTCTGCACAGAGGGTTTACTTGCAACATATCAAAAAAGTAAGATAATAGTACTGTATTATGAAATAAACAAGTCCATGATTTGCATAACAGACCTGTCGTAGGAAGTTTTCTAGGGTGCCAAGTTTTCCCATCGCCATAGCCATCTGTCCCATGTAATTTGCAACATTGCCAGAAGATCCAGCAGGCCCCAGAGATCCAGATGCTAAAGTTTCAGCGAGGGACTGCTGTAGTGCTTCCATCCCTTGAGAGAGAGCATCTTCAGCTTGTTGGGAAGACTGTTGCAGGTTGGATATACCAACAAGCTGCTGATCAGTAAGAGGCTCTAGTTGACCTGCCAGTAACTGCAACAAGACAATGTTGGTTGTATGAGGACATGGGCATCAGTCAGAACTTCTGACTAAGTTTTATCAGAAAAGGCAAAATACAAAAAGTCCATCGTCGTGAATTCTGCAACGGGTGTGAAAAATGTAACTGCCATTATAATGTGTTGCAGTTATGCATTTACATAGTTTAATTGTATCAAGAATGACAAAAATGCCCTCCCCCCTTCTTATTGAACATCACGCAGCACACCGTAAGCAAAATAATGTGTCAGTTGGAAAACTTGAGTTATAATGGGGTATCAGATTGCAGGCAAGAGCCTGGTTGAGGAATTTAAATATTCATACAAAAATAAAAACAATTAGATTGGTACCTTGAGAAGCTCGGATGACCGGAAGCCACCAAGCCACATGAAACACCTCTCAGCAGGGGTCTTCCACATTCCAGACAGTACGTGAAAAACATCTGCTTTGGCTGCTACACCCTTGAGCTTAAAAATTTCATCATAGTGTGCCATGACGTTATCAACAATACTTCGAAGATCATTGTCACCAGCATGTGCATTCACTGCAGCCCTCAACTCATTTATATGTTTGTTGTGTTCCTCCAACCACCGTGCATATTCCATATCAAATGCCAAAGCTCCTAAAAATCAGAGTGATAAAAAAAGGCACTGATAGTATGATGGAATCAAATAAATTTCTGAATTCTTCGAAGGGTGATCCTGATGTTAATCTTCTAAACAAGCAGTAATAATTCGCTAGGAACACAAGCATGTGTAAAATGTTATGGTAGTTTGTTTCAGTTGTTAGATGTGCCTACCTTATTTTGCTCCAAGTGCTATGGAGAGCCTACATAAAGGGCTAACATAAGCATGAAATATTATGGTAGCATTAGTTGTTAGCTGTGCGAAAGGGGGGCCCTGGCGCAGCAGTAAAGCTGTTGCCTTGTGGAACAGACTCTTGCAAAAATGCATGGAAAGGCTACTTACAAGATAAAATGGTCAGACCCTTCCGCAGACCCTACGCAAGTGGGAGCCACCGGGCTGCCCTCAGTTGTTAGCTGTGTCTAAATTATCTTATTCTTAAGTGCCATGGAGAACTATAGTACTGTGTATAATAAACTAAAACTTATAGAGAAGAGTCTTGAAAATGTGCTATTACCATTTCCGCTCATTGATTGAGATTGATCTCCAGTAGACGAAATAAAAATACCCTGAAAATTATGGGTAAAAAAGCAGGATGTCATCTCCAGTAACTCCTTTCAAATCCTGAATGCATATAGAATACCTGTTGACGAGCCCGCTGAAGTTCTTGCTCCAACTGAGTAAGTTTCAGCCTGCTACTTTCAAGGTTCTGTATGTATGCCTGATGAAAACATAAGGTGAAACAGTGCAAACCAATTCTACAAAAATGCTGTAACAAAAGATACATAGAAGAAAAGGCGGAAAAGTAGCCATATCCGAAGCGATGCTAATAGAATCTAAAACAGGAAATATCATAACAAGCTAGGCACACAATTCTGTAAGCAAAACAGATACATGGATTACTAATAGAACCCATGTGCAAAATAATATGTTAATAATGGAAAGATATCTCAAAATGATGTAACATCAAGAGTAATTCCATACATAATGAGAGAACATAGATGCCATCTGACAAGAAAGCAAGTTTCATTTACATGCTGACTCACCTTCTTTCTTAAACGGCTTTTCCTGGCAGCTTCACGATTTTGGGCAAGCCGGCGAAGTGTCTATGTTAGTAAAAAAGATACTGTTGCTTTCAGCAGTTGATTATCACATGAAATGAACATCATTCCTTTTTTTTGTGAATAGAACAAAATATGCAGTGTAACAATACCTTCTGATCCAGCTTGTCCCTTGATTTCTCACTAGAATCAGATGCTACGGGGCCAGGAATCTGTCCTTGTTCAAACTGCTGTGCAGATAATAGTAAACTTTTATGCTTCGGTATAAGCTGGTTGATGTTACCAAAAAAAGCATGATAGGAGTAGATGATACAGTTGGGGGGGGGGGGGGGGGGGTGCATGGGAACACTAATGCCAAAAAAAAACATCTGAGGCATTTATGCATATGTATGGTATAGAAATATTGAAGTATGAGCTTCCAAGTTGAAAACATTTTTTTATAAACGCTTCCCAAACCTGAAGTATGAACAGTTATGCTATCACGAAGTATGTTAGACACAACAATACTGAGAATTTTAAATACCATCTGAATCCCCTCATCAGTATCCGGATCTGTTGATGTGTCAGTCATAGGACTTGCAGCAGCCATAGCGGACTCTCCCCAGTTCTCCATGTTACCAGTGGTCGAAGGTACAACATTTGGCTGAGCTCCCATTTGCTGTGCTAGTGACGAAGGGTCAATTCTTGCTGCAACTGTTGCTGCTGTTGTAGTATTTGTATGCACCGGAGAAATAAGCTACAAAGGAGAAAGCAAATCTATTTCAATTCTGATACTAATGGAACATTGATTGATTAAAGAGCAATTGATCTGCGACCAGATATTGTCAAGAGTATGGCATGAATACCCTTTTGTAGCTTCCAAACTGTAGAGGATCGATATTATTTGTATGAATACTTGACTTCAGATTGAACAAAGTTCCTGAATATCACAAAATAAAGGAGATAAGTAAGGCATTAAACAAAAAATATAATAGTTCATGGAGATCCATGGAACTATTTTGCAATCTCTATGAAAATAACTGCAGCTATATAAAGCGAAAACACATTATGTACAAGTCCCTTCACTTGAAAAAAGAGGTTAGATTTTGTGTCCAGGAGTTCAGGTGCCCGATATTGAATTCAGCATATTGTAATGTTTCAAAAGATCTTCCAAAAATCATGCATGTTGCACACATGAAATTAGGAGACCCGGTAAAATTCAGCACCAAATCGTCCTAGATGTCAAGACACAAAAAAGTCAAGAATCAATCTGATTCCAGGTTTAGTTTGTAAAATTTTTGTGTACTACATACATGAATTCTTATGCAATTTGTTTAAACCTTGCCCACTCACTCAACTGCAATTTTATCTAATATGTTTCAATATTTAACCCCTTATGATATTTCCATGAAGATAAGGTAAACAAGATACCCTCTACTCAACTTGTAGACCATACAGTGACTGTGCTTATGAGTGGGGCAGCATAGTCTGCTGCACATAGTGGCAGATACAAATTGAACCCCAAATTTTTTTCAGCTTACCTGAACAACAAATTAAACAGTTCTACCAAGACTTGTAAGCAAGAATACAAAAATATGAGCTAATAAAGTAAAACTAAATACCAGAATTCAGGAATTGGAGACCGGATGCCTATAAGCATAACAAATTTTTCCCAGAGCAGAAAATGGATACACATTAAACATAAAGGAAGTCCTATATCACCAAAAAGATATGTAATACCCGTATTAAGATTGGCAAGATCTTCTATTTTGAATCCAGCAGACTGTGCAAGTGCCTCAAAGTCAGTAACTCGAGAAAGTTGCATGACATTCACATCTGTGTGGCTGAAAAGAATTGTTCACCAATTTACATACTGTTCATAAAAAATGTGTCTACAGAAAACATCTCCATTCGGCAACAGGCAATAGAACAATAAAAAAGATTGTAATGCCATCGAAAGATAAGTTTTCCTTTGTATTTCCATTTCAGTTATCAACTTATCATACACTGGTTGCAGACTTGAGCACATTTACTAAATAACAAAGGGACTATAGGTGCAGACAAAATACAAGAACTTCAATTCAGTTCAGACCATACAAAACTAGTGTCTTGACTCTTGAACACATACTGAATAAGACATAGAAGCAACATGCCAGCAATTACGCATAGATGAGCCAAGTTCATACTTTCTATCCCATACTTTGGCCTATTCCCTAAACCATAGTTCACTTAAAATACATAGCGCAACACTATATGGTTCTGATTGCGCATGCTCAATGCTCAGAGGTCCCTCTTCTCCCTTGGAGATCTGGACCTACCAATGCAATGATCTCAGGGTTCCTGGTTAAGAATAAGTACAATACATTTGTGGTCCAGTGGTCAGTGGCAAGGGCAAGGCACAGCCCTCCCTGAGACCTTTTTTTTTTGGAAAGGAACCCCCTGAGACATTGGAGCAGGGGCAAGATGACAAACTGTTTGGTCCGTGAGTGAGGCAGCATGGCTAATTATTGGTCATGAACCCTAATCATACGGAGCTTAACAGCAACAAAAATCTGCTACTGCTAGTAGTAAAGTTGCCATCTAATGATCGCAGCACATGAGCTAAAGGTAGTCTCCACTCCAAATTGAGTAGGGGTAATCAGAAAAAGGGATGAGCTTTTTCCCCGGAAAGCAGGGGTAATCACTACTGCAACGGATGACTCGATGCTCTCTGCCTAGTACCATGATCAAATACTCACAAACAAGTGGTAATCAGCAATCAAGTCCGCTGTTATGCTGGGGGAAGTGAGACACACGGCGCATGATGGAATGGACAGGTAGATAGAACAAGAACCTATCAGGAAGCGGAGGATGGAGCGTCCAAGAACAAGCGAAGAGGTGGAACGGGAACGTACATGGCATGCTGAGCAGTCCCGAAGCTCGGCATCGCCCCGCCTGCATCGTCCGTAGCCGCCGCCGCCGCCGCTCCTCTCGTACTCTCCATCCGCCACCATCAATCACCATGGAACCGCAGCACCGCCATCACCCACCTCAGAGGCTCACAGACCCAGGCCAATCCAGCTCAACAAGAACCCCCAGCAGAAGCAGCAGCAACAGGAGCAGGGTCCTCCAGCCCTGTCGAAA
This sequence comes from Zoysia japonica, assembly GCA_001602275.1. Classification (NCBI taxonomy): domain Eukaryota; kingdom Viridiplantae; phylum Streptophyta; class Magnoliopsida; order Poales; family Poaceae; genus Zoysia; species Zoysia japonica. The sequence goes on from BCLF01000040.1 coordinate 1,261,188, forward strand.
AAGTTTGGATTTTCGCACGGCCGGTGATCTGACAAGGCGTGCGGTAGGAGGATGAGGGAGAAGCTGGGTTGGTGGGCTGAGAACGCAACCGGCTGTGTTTGGGCGAAGGTGAAGAAGCGGAAAATAGAGGAGGGTCCGTCCACTCCACCGGCGGCAGCGCGGCGCAGGCTCAGCAGAGGTTGCCAACGCCTCGAACTGCGGGCATTTTATATTGATTTCTTGGGCTTGTGAGTCCCCACTGCCACTGGAGGTGGAGTGACGTTTGGACCATGCCAATCTCTAGGCGGGAGCCATCCGCTGCATTTCCGGCCATGGTGGCCTGTGCTGAGTGGAGGCTCAGGGTGGCTCAGAATTCGTCGCTCATGGGGAGATGACGATGTGTGAACTCATAAAATTTCGGTTTTCCCTTGCTGCTATCCTCCTTGTTGTGCAGTGTATTTTAATTACATTAGTATTATTATTACTCCATTTCTAATTTTGCGTTGGGCACTTTGTCTTATACGAATTGAATATATTTATGGTTCGCCATTCCACCTGTCATGTTTTTATTTTTTTTATTGAAATTGATGTTAAAAAATTAGTATTGCGAACAAATCTGATGTTGTATGTCTGGTTGTAAGATCCAATTTGCAAAGTCATTCTATAGTCAAACATAGCATTATTTGCAGCAATTGTAGTTTTGAGAATCAAAAGCACCCCATGTTGTCGCAGACTCGCATGTCCCTTTCCTTTCGCACCTCTAGTAGGAGGGCCGTGCGGTTGTTTGGTTGTGCCACAAACCATCCGGAGCACTGCATTTCCTCCCTTGCCTTTGATAATCCTCTACTCCTAACCGCTGCACCATTTCCCGCGATTTGTTTAATCCTCGTTATCTCTTCAACTAACCCCCCTCGGGAGCACCACCGTTTTGAGATTTCTCCATCATACCCTTCACGTCAAAACAACACATCTACAGTGTTTGGTTTTCATGGCCCAGCCTAACAATTTGACTAATCAAATCAGCAGCGGCTAAATCAAAAGCTCGATCATAGACTTTTCACGGGGCGTCCTAGCTGTTTGAATTCTTTACAAGACGTTTATGCATGCCACTTTTCATCATCATGCTTTGGTGCTTCGGTTATATGTGATGCAGGCAGTCGAGACCGTCCGATCGGAGTTGAGATTCTCATTGACACACAGGATCAGATTTATACGTTCGTGATCTGCATCCGTCCAGTCGCATGGCCATCCTTCTTAATCCTCCTCTCCGTGATCATGAGATCAAGTGGGGCCAAGCTTCTGATATATGTGGTCCATCTGGTCATTCATCTTGCGGCCCATTGTCCTCGTGCTTGTTCATGATGGACTATGGTCCATGGCGACGATGGATACCTCTCCTCGGATGTCGTAAGGTTTTAGCCTCTGTCACGTTGCATCGATGGATTGAGATGGAGGAAACAAAGAAGCGGTAAGACGTCACCTTCGATCGCTACAGGTGTTGAACCTAGAGTATCATTTTGTGACGAGAGGAGAGGGTCCATATGGATAGAGATGGTTCCGTTCTTTTCCTGCGTTGTTTAGTCTCCCATCACGTGTAATGATCTGTTGGGTTCGAGCTACCATGGCGGTGTTGGACTGGCATGCATCTGCAGCACGAGCTACCTCGCAGTCGCAGGGCAAATGAGAGACGATCAAAGAACCAATAGTGTCAAAACAAAGCTGCGGTGCATATACGTAAACCCAATTACCCAAAACATCACCAAAACAATCGTCGATCAGATCTCTGCGTACGATAGAGACTCATTGAACACAATCTTTATCTATCTTCGCGGCGCCGTTGTACTGAGGATTTCTTTTTGTGTTTCTGCCCGCGTCGTTCTGCGCTGCGAACGAGATGAGATCGATGAGCGAGCTAGCGCCGTGATGATAACTGCAACGATAAAAATTGAATTAGTCATATCTCATGTCACGTCAGGGAGAAAGAAACTCGAGAGGAGGAGCTAAGTAGATAGATAGCCATGTGCTTAGCCATATGCATGACTGAGATCTACTACGAGCTGAACGGGGTTTAGTTAAGGGCGCACATGGTCGTTGGTAAAATGATGGTGAACTGTAACTCGGACACTGAGGGCACACCAGCGCAGGTAGTGGACTGTGTCACGCATGTAATGTACCCCGATCCATCGAACTCGCGAGACGCATGCATGGCACAACACCAGTGCAGCTTTGCCGAAAAGGCCAACGAGGGCAGTGCAGACGCCAGACAACAGAGCGAGTACTGACACCACCGAGCGGCAAAGCGTCCAAGCCAAGGTCCGCCGGGCGACATGGCTTTTTTTTTAAAAAAAAAAGGGGGGGGGGGGGGGGTTTCCTTATATTTTTTTCATTAGCACAAACATGGAGTCATTACATGTTGGTTACATTGAAAGGTAGCATAGGATTGACAGAGAAGAACACTGACATCCACACACGCTTACATGCGATTGCGATGCGGCATCCTACGTATTCACAATTCGGCATCCTTACGACAGTCAACTAGTAGACGGCTCTGACAAAAGGGTTGGGAGCGGAAGACGACGTCGTGTCTATGCTTCCAAAAGCGCCAACAGCACAGGTGAAGGAAAGCATTGAAGTAGAGGGCCGGGATGAAGGGCGGGGGAGAGACTTGTTAGAGTGTGTCCACATCAGATTCCAAGAGCGGCAATCCAATATGGCGTCAGAATTCTACCGCGAAGGGGCACCCGACGATAAGGTGAGACGAACTCTCAACAGCTGCATCGCACAGGGGGCAATGGCTCTTGTCGATGCAGTGCTTCCGGAGCAAATTCTCCTTAGTTTGTATCATGTCCTGCACAATAAGTCAGCCAAAGAATTTGACCTTCGAGGGGTAGAGGCACAGTTCTTCCATATGAAGTCGTAGTAGTTACAAAGAGGCGTCCCTTCGGAGATGACTGTATGGTAGATCGCGGACGATTGAAGTCGGCGCTCGCCGTCCTCCCACCGTCAGTGTCACGCCCCGCGGCCAGGGTGACAGCAGCCAGCGCGGGAAGTAGGCCATCAAGTTGAGCCACTGCTGCAGAAGTGAGCCGGGCAACAAGATGTGATCGCAGCCCAGTGAAAAGCACCTGCCGGACAGAGGCGTCTTTGGTGCGGGCGTGGGAGTAGAGCGCCGGCATGGCATCGACGAGGGGCCCAACTTCCAACCAGTTGTCATGCCAGAAGGATGCCGTGCGGCCATCCCCCACCTCTACTGTGGTGAGTAGCCGATAGTCAGGTAGCAACCGACGGAGCGCCACCCAGTGCGCCCCTACGTCCAAGTTGGTGGGGGCTTCATGTAGTCCTCCAAACTCTGCTTCAAGCCACAGTAACCAGGCCGAGCCCTCGCCAGCATGTACCCGATGGAGAAGCTTCATGAGCAAACATGTGTTCTGGAGTGTTAGGTCCCAGACGCCAAGGCTACCATCTTTTTTGGGCAGACAAGCTCGCGCTCAGCTGACCAAACATTGGGCACCCGAGACACTGTCTTCTCCAGCCCACAAGAAAGCTCTCCTTCGTGCATCAACAGCATCAATAACACCGGGAGAGAGTTGAAGCGCCCCCATTGCATAGACCGACAAGCTGTTAAGAACTGAGTTCACGAGAACAAGCCATCCACTGTGATTCAAAAGGCTGGCGCGCCAACCAGACAAATACCTGTCCACACTTGCGATGAGCGGAGCAAAGGCTGTCAGGTTGAGTTTAACATTTGACAGAGGGAGCCCCAGGTACGTTTGGGGGAAATCCCCACGCGCACAACCCAGCCAACCACTGTGATTCAGCATGATGGCGGACTTCACCGTCTCTTGCATTTGCTGGATCCAGCCGCACCGCTGAGCAGGAAAATCTCGAGCCCGGAGCACCGCTTGCAGGCTGTCCCAGCTGACGCTGTCAAAGGCCTTGGCGAAGTCAAGTTTCAGCACGATGGTTGGAGCTTTTCTCTTGTAGCAACATTGGACCAGTTCTGTAGCATAGACGAAATTCTCAGATATCGACCGGCCCCTGATGAAACCAGTTTGATCCATGTTGATCAGCTTCGAAATTTGTTGTTGGAGACCGGGAGGTGAGGATTTTTCCTGCTGTTTTGATCGGGCAGCCTTGGAGTGAGATGGGCCGGAATGCTGTTGGTGACACTGCATTGGGGTTTTTGGGCAGCAGCACCACGAACGCCCTTTTGATGCGCTCTAGGTCGGCTGTACCAGTATGAAAGGCTTCTAAGAACTTCATCACCGCCGGCTGGACCAGGTGCCATGCAGAACAATAAAACGCCGGTCCAATGCCATCAGGGCCAGGGGCGCTATTTTTGTTCATCGCTCGGAGAGCAATGTGCGCCTCTGTAGCTGAAAATGGGGCCACCAGTGGTTGTGCGTCCACTTGTGGAAGAGAGTCGTAAACCTCTAACACATCACAGCTCCATAACACTCTAGTTGTCTGGCCAACCGGAGCAGCAAGATGGCAGCTCAGGATGCGCTCCTTATCTGAGTGGCTTGAAAAGAGGACACCATCTATCTCCAGGATTTTAATGTGATTCCGCCTCAACCTCTGCGAAGCATAAGCATGATGGTACCTTGTGTTTTCATCTGACAACTCGGCACTTTCCCCTTTGTTTCCAATAAGCCGCTTTGGCCTGTGGACATGGCATGTTTTCCTCTGGCTACTGGACGAATTTCATAGTAGATCGATGCTAGACTCTACAGTACGGAGGGGCGAGCTAATACTAATAACATGGGCTTATCTGGCACGGCAATTATCCGAGGATCGAGCAGGTTAGATGAGGGGAACCAAGGCGCGCGCGCGAGCGTGCGTGCGGGGCCGCACGTGCCAGGGGAGCTTTGGGAGCGCCTCTCCTCTAGCACCGCACGCACCTGTAAAGGTCAACAAAAGCTGCGCCTGTCGCGTCTCCTCTTTCCCCTTGCTTGGCGCCAGGAAAATTTTCCATTGCGCGCCAGCTAGGCAACTGGACTGGACTGGACTGGAGCAGGACTCCGGCCAGCTGGCAGGCAGGCGGCAGCAACTGTTTGGCAACGTGGGCGGTAAGGGGCTTGGCTTCGCCTCGACAGATGTGCCCGAGCCCCGCCTTTGCTGCCGTGCCCGGCTAATTTACGCCACGTACGGCCGTGCTTGCCACAGGATCCGTCGTTAAAGCTGCTCATATTTCGGATAATCCATCAGTCCAACGATACAAGGGGAGTAATCCGCATTTGAAGAGGAGTATTTTAAATGTGTGAACGTAATATAATTAATTGGATAGGTGAGAAAATATATGTTTGATAAAAGTAGTTATGGTGTTTTTTCTTTTATTTTTATTTTGCGTTGAGATATTATATCAAAATCTTTCTCTTCTTGAACTGAGGAAGTGCTAGTTTACGAGAATACTCATCTTACAAGGGATTTGTATTAGGGCCTACAATCGAGTCGTGTTTTGACATAACTTTAATAATAAATTAAAATATTGATATTTACAACACTGTTTTGAATAAAACAAATAGTTAAATAGTATAATTTAGGAGTAGAAGCTAAAGGACAACAATTTATAAATGGATAGATTAATCCACTAGAACAGCAACTAAGAGCCCATAGTCCTTCATAATGTAAAGACCCATGGAACCGCTTCACTGCTTGTTGGACCCATTTCATCTTTTTTTTTCCCGCCCCACGTCTCCGTCCTCCTTGATCTCCATCTGACATGATGTCAACACATCGTACTGATTCTCCAGTCTACACTCAAAATTCATGTGCCCTCCATCCTCCCTCGAAACTTGAAAGGCAATGCAACGGCATTCCAAATCGAGCAGAAGGAAACAGGTCAGAAAGAAAAGGAAACAGGGGAGACGGGGTGGTTTGCGTTCCCGCCATTTCCTCTCCGCCCACCCTTCCTTCCCACGGCAGCGGGCACCACCACCCGATCGCATGCATGGCGCTATAGAATTCCGCGCCGGGCTCCTCCTCCACCCCTCTGCGGCTCCGCATCCCCCACCACCGTGCCCTTCCCCGGCGTCGCTGCCCACCCCGCCGCCATGGGCAACTGCTGCCCGGGCTCCGGGGATGCGGAGCCTGCCGCCGGACCCACCGGCGACGCCGCGTCCCTCAAGGCCGGCGCCTCGGCGGCGCCGATCTCCGCGCCCGCGCCCACCAAGCCGCCCGCGCCGATCGGTCCGGTCCTCGGCCGCCCCATGGAGGACGTGCGCACCATCTACAACGTGGGCAAGGAGCTCGGCCGCGGCCAGTTCGGCGTCACCAGCCTGTGCACGCACAAGGTCACGGGCGAGCGGTTCGCGTGCAAGACGATCGCCAAGCGGAAGCTCTCCACCAAGGAGGACGTCGAGGACGTGCGCCGCGAGGTGCAGATCATGTACCACCTCGCGGGCCAGCCCAACATCGTCGAGCTCAAGGGCGCGTACGAGGACAAGCAGTCCGTGCACCTCGTCATGGAGCTCTGCGCCGGCGGGGAGCTCTTCGACCGGATCATCGCCAAGGGGAAGTACACCGAGCGCGCCGCCGCCGCGCTTCTCCGCACCATCGTCGAGATCGTGCACACTTGCCACTCCCTTGGCGTCATCCACCGCGACCTCAAGCCGGAGAACTTCCTCCTGCTCAGCAAGGACGAGCACGCGCCGCTCAAGGCCACCGACTTCGGCCTGTCCGTCTTCTTCAAGCAGGGGGAGGTGTTCAAGGACATCGTCGGCAGCGCGTACTACATCGCGCCGGAGGTGCTCAAGAGGAGCTACGGACCCGAGGCGGACATCTGGAGCGTCGGCGTCATCCTCTACATCCTCCTCTGTGGAGTGCCGCCGTTCTGGGCCGGCGAGTTCTTCTTCCCTTCTCGATCGTTTAATGTTCCTTACGGGTGAACTGAACGCAGCCTGACATGGCGAATCCGTCCATTTGTGTTTATTTCAGAATCGGAGCACGGCATCTTCAACTCCATCCTGCGGGGGCACGTCGACTTCTCCTGCGACCCGTGGCCGCGCATTTCCTCCGGCGCCAAGGACCTCGTCAGGAAGATGCTCACCTCGGACCCCAAGAAGAGGATCTCTGCCTACGACGTCCTCAGTGCGATTAATTAATTTCCGAACCGGCTTGTGCTGAAACTCAGAATTTCAGTCCTGTATATACGAACTTATTAGGCACTGAATTTTAAACACGATCCGGTATATCTGTGCCGTGCAGATCATCCTTGGATCAAGGAAGACGGTGAAGCACCTGACACGCCGCTGGACAACGCCGTCATGAACAGGCTCAAGCAGTTCAGGGCCATGAACCAGTTCAAGAAAGCCGCGCTCAGGGTTATCGCCGGTTGCCTGTCGGAGGAGGAGATCAGGGGGCTCAAGGAGATGTTCAAGGGCATGGACGCCGACAACAGCGGCACGATCACCGTGGACGAGCTGCGGCGCGGGCTGGCCAAGCAGGGCACCAAGCTCTCGGAGGCCGAAGTGGAGCAGCTCATGGAGGCCGTGAGTATTTTTTTCTTTTTTTTTTACGCACGATTGGCAACTCATGAAGAGATGCCACGATCGAGATATATGCCCTGAGATCTTAATTATTAAACGGTGGCTTATATATATATGCTGGACCTGCTAGGCCGACGCTGACGGGAACGGGACGATCGACTACGAGGAGTTCATCACTGCGACGATGCACATGAACCGGATGGACCGGGACGAGCACCTGTACGCCGCGTTCCAGTACTTCGACAAGGACGGCAGCGGGTGCATCTCCAAGGAGGAGCTGGAGCAGGCGCTCAGGGAGAAGGGCCTCCTCGACGGCCGCGACATCAAGGACATCATCGCCGAGGTCGACGCCGACAACGTGAGTACTCCTAGAGTAGTAGTCGTTCGATTCTGTTCTGTCAGCTGTTCAAACGCATGCCTGGACACGGCTGACGGAAATCCAATGCACGAACGCACTGCAGGACGGGAGGATCGACTACAGCGAGTTCGTGGCGATGATGAGGAAAGGGAACCCCGACCCCAACCCGAAGAAGCGGCGCGACGTCGTGCTGTAGAAGACGATCGGGAGACCCCTTTAATCCGGTGGCGCCTTCAGCATGCAGGGCCGAATTCGAATGAACGAGCAGTTGATGTTCCATGGATCATGGTGCAGCGCTGATGTATATAGTGTATGCTCCTAGAAAAGGAAGGAAAGGAGTAACTGTATGCTCTTTGTACTGATCACTTACCCAATGCAGCATCAGCTCGTGACTCTGTAGTCTGTACTTCTTCGTCTTTCCGTCGGTGGCTTGGCCCTGGCCTCTCGACGAACGATGACGACGATGAACTGTGCAGTGTGTTTTTCAGATGAACTGTCCCTCTGCCGAAGTACCACCAAGATTTTGGAAACGGCGGCAGCGGTTTTGCCGATCTTCGCAAAATCGAAAAACCGCTACAGTAAAGCACACGAAAGCGAACAAATTCGAAAATCAAATTTTTTGAGAGAAAATCAGTTGATAGAAAATCAGTCGATTTTTCAGTTTACCACCGGTTTTGTCGGTTTACTATTTTTAAATTTGAAATCAAATCGGTTCGAACAGATTTTCACCGGTTTTGTTGGTAAACCGTTTGGTTTGACCGGTTCACCTATTGGTTTGACCGGTTTTTGATTTTTTTTTATTTTTTGAATTTTTAAAAGTTTTTAATTTAGTAAATCAAAAACCGATGAACTAACTAAACTAAGTTGGACCAGTTTGACGGATTTTCGTAAAAACCGATCTAGTTTGAGCCGTTTTGTAAACTTTGAGTACGACTGACAGTACAAAGCTGCTCCTTCGTTGGTAGGACTGTACTTTTGATTGTAGAGAGCCGCAACCATGTACAGTACTCCCTCTGTTATAAATTGTTTTTGAGCTGACATGAAAATAAAAAAATAAAAAAAAGTGAAATGTGCTGAAAATGAGGAGAAAAATAGAGATAGAAAAGTATCGAGGGGAGAGAAAGTGTATTAAAAAATAAGAATGATTTATAATTTAAAAAAATTGTTGAGCCATTTATACTTTGAGACGAATAGAGTACTGTACAAAGCATTAATAAAGCATTAATGAGTGCTGGTTGTTTAACTTTTGCAGACGTGGCAACATAACAGAAAGTGCTGTCAAATGCTCACAGTAGAGGTGAAAATTGGTTGAAGAAAGTGAACTAAATATAGTTAGTGTTGAACCAAATTATAATAAAACTTTATTTTTTCCATTTTTAAATTAAAATTTTTATCATCCCTACTCACGGGTCACCATAGCAACTCCTACTCCGGAGCCAACTTATGTTGCAAACTTGCAACGCAGAGCTAGCGTTTGCTTTTCTGTGGGCTAGCTTAGCTTGACGACTGTCGTAGCGAGCATGCACTCAGGTCGAATTAGTCGACGCAAGAGATGGAATCTGGACGTACAACGCCATGGTTGTCGACAGTTTAATCGTCGTTTTCCGCTCAAATTCAGATTTTCAGAGACTAGGACATGGGCACCTGTCCGCGCGTCCGGCCAGCCGCTCGTCGTCGCTTTCTTCCATTCAAGAACGGGAGAAAGAAGCCTAACGCCGCTTTCCCTGCGCACGTCGTCCGGCCGGTCGAGTGCCGAGCAGCGATCGATCGACATCCTCTCCCGTGCAAGTTTAAATATAGAGGATTTACTGTTTATAGAATTAGATAAGTTTTCAGCCGCACAGTTAGAGATGGACGGCTCAAATTTAAAGCTACAGCGCAAGATAAACAGTAAATTCCATCAAACAGTACTAGGTAGTACTGTAGCAGTGCGGAATTGACACTGTAGCCAGCAGTTAACACTGTAGCATCTTATGTCACAGTGTACCTCTGCAGCTACTGCAGAAAATTTTGATCCAGCAACGATCGACCCACCGACCGACGGATTCCCGTCTCACGTTGGGAGATGCCGACGAGAGGAACACGATTATACACTCCGCACCTCGGAACGCGCTCACAAGCGCAACGACAGTTAGGACTATGCTAAATCATGCTTAGAAATAACTAATACACCCTCTGTCTTCAATTATAAATTTTTCTTTTTTATTTATCATCTTTATTTTTATTTTTTATTTTTTATTTTCAGCCCATTTTATTTTTTTTATCATTCTTAATTTAGTACAAGTAAATAGAGAAGGGAGCAGTCTACTGCTCCTAGGTCACACGAAGAATTCCTGCTTATCCATATCTCCGATCGAGAATGGAACGGAAGCTTGAGGCCGACAAGGGACAGGGGAGCGGTCATCACCACAGGAACAGAGTGATCAGTACGCGGGCAGGGTACGGGATGACGGTGAAATGCAGCAGCAAGATCCCCGTTTCGGCAGGCGTGGAGGACGAAATGATGTTGTCTCGATGGATGGGTTCGAGCTGGGCCGTCCTTGTCCTGGGATATGCTCCTCCTGATGCTAGTAGACGTGAGGAAACTTTGGCACGGATCCGCATCGGTAGTACTATCCGGGTAGTCGGTCGAGATGTTAAGCCACGCACCGTTAAACCGTGTAACTGTTTCGGCGGACGCGGCCGAGCTCGCTGACAGGTGGGAGATCCACATGATCTACAGTGCCTGTCAATGGTGGGCACGCTGATTAGCTTTAGGTTTGGCCAGAAAAATAAAAAAATTGATGTACTGAAAATAAGAAACAATTAAAGTGAAAACATATCGAGAAGAGAAAAAATTATCTTAAAAATGAGAATAAATTATAACTTAAATTTTTTGAAAAGTTAAGAATGTCTTATGATTTGAGATGGATGGAATATCTATCTAACTATGCTCTAATTAATAGGGTCACGCTTTCAAAAGAAAATTTAAAACCCTGTTTGTAACAGATAAATTTTACTCCGCATATTTTTTTTTGCAAAAATTTCATATGAATTCGCTCAATTTTATAAAAAAAATATAAAAAAGAGAGAAAATCTCTCCATTCCAAACGGCGCCTAATAGGGCCGTAGGTGGGTGAAAGTGAAATTCTGCTACCGTCGTCGCGGCACCAATAAGGGGTCTTTGGATATAGGAATTTCATAGAATTTTTTGAGGATTGAGTTTCTAAGGAATTTTTTTGGCTCATGAAAAAGTGAGGGCTTCGAAACGTAGAATTTTCGTAGAAATTACGCAGAAATTTTATAAAAATTAGTTTAAGTTTTAAAAAAAAATGCAAAAATAAGTTTTTTTTCCTTCAATCTAAAAGAGGCTTGACAGAAATTTTATAGGAATCCATTCCTATACCTCAGTTCCATAAGAAAATTAAAAAGAGCTACGATCTCTTGTAAAATTTATTGGCGCGAAAAAGGGAAGCCGTTTTGCCGTTTTCACGCCACTTGCCTGCATGGCGATAGAGAAATAAAAACCAACAGTCCTGACGAGCACTAAAAATAAAAATAGTGAGGCCCCTCCATGTCTCTATCTCCGCGCCGTGCAGTGAGCACCACTTGCTCGTTGCCTTAGCAGGTCATGGCCGTGGCTCTGTGAGGCCTCTCGGACGAGTACGCCGCAGCCAGCAAGAGGCAGGTCTTCGTGGGGTTCTTCCCCCATCTGTAGGTTATAGTTTTTTTTTCTCCACCTCCCAAATCTCTATCCCTATTTAAGAAACGTTTTTCCTAAATTTCACGTACGTATGGTGTAACGGCTAGTTCAAGTTTCAAACTTAAAAAAATATATTTCAAACTTCAAAATTCCTTTGCTTTTTCCTATAGTATTGCCAAACAAGCATACCACCAAATTTTTATGATTTTGAAATCCATAAGATTGAAAAGAACACACATCTTAATTTTTACAATTTTCTAATTCCTGTATTTTAAAAATCCTACAATTCAAAAAAGCCTTAATACACACAAAAATACGTGGGCTCCCTGCTGCTGCTAAAAGGGCATCCGCGCGCCCCCGCTTCCAAAAAGTGCGCCCGCGCGGTAGGACCTGCCCCTTCTTTTGCCACGTTTCCTTTCAATCCGTGGCGCGTCCTAGTTATACGGGAAGTCGCGATGCCCTGCGCCCTGATTCGCTGAAGCGCCGCAACAGGGTCCCGCGCTTCGGTGACCTAGCGCGGAGGTACGAGAGGGCGGGTAAGCAGTGGCGGGCGGTGAGCAAGGATTTCCCGGATAATATATCACGTCACAGAGGACGCACTGCTGACGCAGGCCCACCCTCTGCCGAGTGCCGCCTCGCCACGTCGTGAACGTAATCCGCTGCTAGGTTCACCGAATCACCTGTTGGGTGCTTGTCCAGAAGGAAATTGCATCCGCAGGCTGTTGCTCGTCCAGAACGAATCACCTGTGCATTGTGATGATTTATTTTTAATAAAAAGACCAATATGGCTGAAGAAATTGTAGGTGTAGTATGTAGGAGTCGTAGTAATACTAGTATATTTCATTTGGAAGGACTACTAAACAAAAACGAATTTTTAGAAATACATTTTTTTGTATGCAACGATGTTCTAGATATATATATTCAGTACATGAAAGCGCATGAGCTGTACTTGATGTACTCCTATATAAAGGTACGAGAGTTAGATATAAAGTTGTTCCATTATTTATCCAAATTATTACACATGGTAAACCATTATAGATCTTCACTATTTGGGCTAACTTATAACTATGAAACAATATGTACATGTAGACTTATCCGCAAAAAAAAAGTGTACATGTATACTTGCATAAATTTTAGAAACAACGCGTCACCTAGAAATTACAACCGTGATAATGATCCTCCACCTACTCCAAAATTATGATCGTCCGTTACTTCAGCCACAATAATTTTAGAGTGGAGACAATATTGGGTTTCAATCTATCCAATTAAAAAGTTCATGAAATAATTTTGGTTCTGCGCATAGAAAAATGTATTCTTATATCTATTTTTGTGAATATCCCTGTTCTCCGTTCCCAAATCACATGCCTCGCCCACCTCTCCCCGAGACGGGGAGCCCCTTCCTTCCCTTCCCTCTCCAAGCCCCACGGATGACGCGGACACAAGTCCATTGCTCTCCTCCACGGCGGCAGCGCCCACCCCCACGCCCCGCTAAAAATCATCCCTTTCCTCAACAATTGTCTGTCCTTACATGGCCGGGGCCAGAGGCAGCAGCTCTGGCTCCCGCGTCGCTTTCCTCCTCCCCCTCAGATCACCGCTTCTCCCCTAGAGCACCTTTATCGATGGATCACCACCAGCGGCGGCAGCGGCAGGACAGTCCCAGGGGCAATGCTCCCCGTCCCGGCAGTAGGAGCGGCGGCGGCGCGTCGTCGGGGAGGCACAAGGGTGGAGGCTGTGGCGGCATGGGCGGGGGCAAGAAGCCGATCGAGTTCGTGTACATCTCCAACCCCTTGCGCGTCAAAACCAGCGCCGCGCGCTTCCGCGCCCTCGTGCAGGAGCTCACCGGCCGCCACGCCGACCCTTCCAAGTACAGCCCCGAGGACCCCGCTGACGTGGATGGCGCCGGCGCGGACGCCGCTGTCGCCGACATCGACGGCGCCGGGCAGGGGCTCAGTCCCGGGGACGCGGTCGCGTCTTCCGTCACCGCTGTCGCCAGCCCGAGCGCCGCGGCGGACCAACAACCCGAGGCCACTGAGGCCGCGCCGCACGGCGGGTACTACGACGAGGACGACGACGGCTTCAGGTCGCAGCTGCTGGAGAGCAACTACGCAGTGTTCTCCCCGCCGACGCTGCTGTACAACTACGACCACCGCACGCACAACTAGGTGCGTGTCCTGATCGATCCCCCGCTGCATGCCGTTTGCTGCTTGACGCGTGCCCCATTTCTGCACGACATGATCGGCTTCTCGTTGTATTGCATGTGCCGTGTCTTTCCTCATCAAAGATTTTCCTGTTTGTAAATTGCTAGTAGCTCCTGTATTTCGTTCTTGTCAGTAAATTGCTTAGCGAGCTCGAGTCCTGTTCCTAATTAGGTGTAGTAATCTGCTGCATACCGTATGCCTGGTCGACTGGCCGAGACAAAGGGAAAGCCAGACGAATGTGTATCGTATTGTGCACAAGCCAATTGCATCGTTGATTTGTCTGAGATTGTTTGTATTTTCTTCCTAAGGTCCCATATGGAATGCGAGAATTTTCTCAATTTCTGTAAATTTTTTTGTGAAATTGAAATGAGATCCAAACTGGGTCAAAATACTGCTGCTACAGTTTTATGGCTTTTGGTGTTGTCACTTCACTACTAGTATTTTGCAACTTGCAAGTGCTATGCGATGTGTGATTGCATTCGATTGGATCATCTAGGAGTGGATCAGTGAGCAGAGAGAAGGAGAGAGAAGTTTACCATCGGTGCCTGTGGCCGTTGTGCTTGAAAAAGAGCTGGCCATCCGCCCTTTGATGTTGAAGTCCGCACTTGGGCGGCGATGTTCGGAGAAGAGGGCGGCGGCGTTCCGGTGGCGGCGAGAATCCGGTGCGGTGGTGGCGGCGATGGGGAATCCTGTCGGCATAGCGCCCCCTTTGAGATCGGTCTAGGATTTGTGTGTCGGTGAGGTTGTGGCGGCTCGACGAACCTTGGTCGTCGTGCTGCCTCAGTCTTCACCTCTGTTTATTGTGACGCTGGCGACAGGGACCCACCAGCCAATGTTGAGCTGGGCGCTCCCGATCAGGGCGCATGTCAAGGGCCCAATTGGCCGTTGGGCCAATTGGTTAGAGATCAATCTAATAATGTGTTCATATCGTCGTCATCGATTGACCGGCTGGAGATTGTCCCCCTTTTTTTAAGGATATTAATTTCTTTTCAAAATTCTCCCTGTTGATTTTATGGTGGTCTATTGTATATATGGCCGGCTTTTTTTTTTGGGGTGTGTGTGTGGGGGGGGGGGGGGGTTAATCTTTTTCTTTGTGGTGCTCAGATTGGCATAATGGCATGGTCAGCTGGCAATTTCCGGATCACATCTAAAGGAGTATTCACCACCACTTGGACTAGGAAGCTGGGCTTATTGTGCCGCTGAGCAAACGAGGATTCAGAAATTTGTTTTTGCATAGAGCATAGGACCTAATCACACCAGCGTAATAAGAATCAGATTTTTCAGTGTTTCACCACTAATGATTAGGCGGTGATAGTGAGAGAGCTTATTAACCGAATGCACTGCAAACGTATCTGTCTATCATCCGTTGTTCCCACTCGCTTAGAATCCGAATCCCATTTCGAACAGTTGATATTTTGCCACAATATTCTCCCTCCTTCTCGAGCTTTTATTTGACTCTGAGCATACACGATGGGAGTCGAGAGCTTACAGGACAGGACAATACAAGTGCCGTGCCAGTCTGAGTGTGTTTATATATATATATATATATGTCAGCCAATTACGATAGTTACAATAATCTCACCTTCCTTTTTTTAATTTGTAGGAAAACTGCATCCGTGCTGTATTTTTGAAACCAAATTCTCTCTAACTCGATATGATCTAGCTAGCTTGGTACAATCTGGAATCGTAGCAAAGATTTCATTACGAATAATAGATACTGATGAACTTAACGTGTGTCCCTTCATCCGTTCAGGGATGATCAAGACTGGGACTATCGACGGGAGAGTTGTCTATGCTCTTCCTCTCAATGAAAACACATGCCAAGTCATTTTCACGGAAAAATAAAGTTGTCTCTGCTATAGTTTTGGTCATAGCTAGCTGTTACTTGTTCCGTTCTAGTACCATTATTCGGTATACTACTTTCTGCAGTGTTTTGACTTACTGCCTATTTTACTTTAATCACATGATTTTCAACTGCTACATGGTTCTGTGATAACTCTATGATTGCTTCATGCGTTTTCTTTTCGTTCTTTGATTATCTCACTTGATTTCTTATACGCATAAGTCGATTATATTATTGTTTTCTGTTTATTCTTTTTTCAGTTACTGGAGTCGGTTTATATTCCTTTCTGCGGGAATGCTGCATAATGGTAGTAGACATTTCAATATCTCAATGATCCAAATAGTTACTCGGCATCTCTTATGCAAGGAGCTGCATCGTTTGCTGGAAACAAGTGTGAATTGGACGAACTGCCCATGGAACATTTGTTTGCCGTTGCCGTCCTCAATACCTTGCCTGTGGTGGCCGGTCTCAGTGCTAGCGTGGATCGACTGTGATCAGCGACCCGTAAGAAACTTTCCAAGACAACCAGGTCAGTGGACTCCTGGAGGTTGATATGCGATGCGTTGGTTTTTGCTACTACTATATGGATTTGTTTTTCATCGGAATCCTCCCAAGGTTACTAAGTTTGGCATAATAACCAGTTTTTAACCCAAAGAGCAGAACGACGGGTTGTTTTCAGAAAGGCAGGTTATTCGAAAGCACGTACTGATGACATGAACCAAGTAAACAAACACCGGATAGCAGAAGCGTCTCTAGCCTTTTGCCATTCGCAGCATTTCTTTTTGTCTAGCACCAACATTTTTAATTTTGAAGGATTTGGATATTTGGGACTGGAAATGTTGTATTTTGTCATCTGTGTGAATGACATATAAGATTATATGTGTCTATGATTTGTAGGTCTAATGACAAATTTTCGAAACATATTATTTTTACTTTGCAGCCTTTTGTGTGTGCAAAATAAGCGATCTGGGCCAGTGGGCGGCTGGGCGCAAAAGTGAAGCCACAAGGCCCGTGAAACTAGCGATCAGCAGATGTTGCCGCGGAATCCGAATCTCTTCCATTGTTTATGACTCACGGCAAATTCCCACTAGTCTTTTCAAGTTATTCC
>BCLF01000040.1:1286474-1318920 GCA_001602275.1 Zoysia japonica
CCGCACCGCTGGACAAGTAGTCCAGGAAGCCCGTCCTCGCCTTCCGCTTCCTGCCAGTCCTCCTCGGCCTCGACGCCGTCGCGAGGCTGGGCTCGGCCCTCCGCTGGGTCGGCGCCGCAGCAGAGCTGGTCCCAGCCCTGGTAGCGATCGCGGCCACCGGCGGACCCTGAAAAACGCCGAAGTTAGTCTCGCGCAACGACAAACTACGACCAAAACGAAGAAATCTGCGCTTACCAGCTGACGATGATCCTGTCGAGGGGACGCGGCCCCCGATTGAGGCCGCCCTCGACGTCCCTGAAGACGGCCGAAGTCCGGGCCAAGACTCCCTTGTCGGAGAGAGGTCGGCTACGGACTTCGCGGGTCGCGTCGTCCGGCCTCTCGTACTCCCCGATGCCCTGCACTCGACGGCGCAGCGGCATGATCCGGCGACGCCGAAGACCGTCGTCCCGGTCAGTACTTGATCTCGGACACGCCGAATCGCCTCCAGGTGAGGTCAAATCGTCTCGACCTCAGCCGCCGAGAGCTTCGACTTCCAAGACCCCGTCGCTCGGGGCACCAGGTCTTCGAAGGCCGGGAGCTGTGAATCGGCGTTGTCGATGTAGAACCACGACCCCCGCCAACCCTTCAGCGAGGTCTTTAGGTCGGCGCTCCACCTCTCGAGCAGAGCGTCGTCGACGCACGATGGCTCCCACTTGGACATTTTGCAGGTGGCGGCGACGAAAACGCGAACTACGACGATCGCCGGGCCTAGCGGTGCTACGAGGGAAAGCAGAGCTAACGAGCTCCTGCGCAAAGGGCAAAGACGAAGCGAGAAAGTCAGATGAAAACGCGAAGTTACCGCGCTCCTCTTTTTAAAGGGCCCGAGCAATTACTGCGCCTCCCACGATCGGCCGAGGAGTAACTGCTCGGTCGTAGGGTCGCGTCCCAATGCGCACCCCAGCCGTCCGCCCACGACCCGCTGACGAGCGGGCCCGGGCCGCACCTTGCCGCCTCCGCCGCGGACAGGACGATAACAATTACTCCGACGAGACGGTTGCCAGAGCACGTCTGGCAGGCGACGTGACGCGGGCGCGCGAACCGCCGCACCCACGACACCGTCCGATCGAATTCAAATCAACCGCTCGGATCGATCGGCGGTTCAAATTCCTGGACGGTCCGATTTCCCTCCGCGTGGAGGCACGAAAGCCGTCCGATCCCCGTAACCGTAACGACGGATTCAAATAAGGGGAGGCGACCGAACGAAGCCCCCCACGATCGGCTGACCGACAGCCGGGGCCACCGGGCCAGATTAAATGTTCGGGCGCTGATCATGGTCAGGATCCGCATCGAACCGGTCCGACCTAGGCGTCTTACCGAACGAAAGACCGAGAACGACCTCGGTCCGACCTCGAAGGTCGGTACGATGCGTGCACGCAGAACGAATCCCCTGACCGGCTGACCGACAGCCGAGGCCATCGGGCCAATCCGAACGATCGTGCGCTGATCATGGCCCTGGCCTAGGCGTGACGACGATCATGGGTAAGGCCCGCGTCGAAATCGGCCCTTCCCAGTCATTTTGTTGAATGAAAAAACCGAGGCCAGCCTCGGTTCGACCCCGAACATCGGCGCTATGCCCAGTCGGCCCCACGGTTCGCCTCTAGGCTCGGGGGCTGGGCCCACAGAATGAAACCTCTAACGATCGGCTAATGGACAGCCGGGGCCATCGAGCCAATTCCAACAATCAGACGTTGATCATGGCCTTGGCCTAGGCGTGACGCCGACTACGGACAGGGACCGCGTCGAAACCGGCCCCTCAGGCGCCTTACCGAGCATAAAAACCGAAACCGACCTCGACCGTCGGCACGATGCTCAGTCGGTTCCCCGGATCGCCCCTAGGCTCGGGGGCAGAACCAGCGGAACGGTTCCGATACGATCGACTATCGACGAATGATGGTCCACGTAACATTTCAGCCCACGACCGACCCTTCGGATCGATCGAGGGCTCGGAGGCTACGCCCTACGGGCGCGCTCGTGCGCCCCGTAGGATTAACAGTCAACAAATGATAGTCCGCGCAACGTTTCAGCCTACAACCGACCCTCCGGATCGCTCGAGGTCTCGGGGGCTACGCCCTACGGGCGCGCTCGCGCGCCCCCGTAGGAGCACAACAAATCTCAGGAACGACCAGCCCGACGCCGCCTCAACCAGAGATCGCACACGGCGTCAGGCTCGGGGGCTACTGTCGAGATCACGTACCCCGGGTACCCAACAGAGCGCGCTTGGACGCGCAAGATCGAGGGTCGGGCGATCGCGGGTTCCGACCCTCCCAAACGGCGATCTGCGGCGGTCACGCCTTAGCCGCGCGAGCACGCAAAGACCCCAGCCTCCGAAGGCCGACCCCCGGAGAGCGACCCCTGGGAGGTACCGCGTTATGGTACATTTACTCTGATGACCAACTGCCATCCGTCCTGACGGGACGGAACGAGATTCACCACGGCGACACTCCAGCAGAAAGCTGCGACGGCTGCCGAACACGACGTGACAGCACTGTAGCCGGCACAGTGGCACCAGACGAGCATCACAGTACCCGCCGCTGCGCACGATGCGACGGGTCGCGACCACGCCTGGACGGAACGAAATGATGGCGACAACGACGGAAGGGCCCACCTGTCGACGAGACGGCAGAATCGTGTAGGACTCACCACTTATAACTCCAGGCCCCCTCCTATATAAAGGGAGTCCCGTGGAGCGATAAAAAACTGACTCAACGCACTCAACTCTACTCACAACACAACTCAAAACACGAACACAACAGCCTCAAACACACGAAAGATAACCACGAGCTCAGGGTCTTTGCATCCTTCCGAGCAAACACCCTCACTCGCCCACATCATGGATCCTCCTGCGAAGAGAGAATCCCGCCTTTGTAACATTATCACCGAGATAATTCGCTCTCTAGACGTAGGTTATTACACCGCTCGAGGTGGCCCAAACCAGGTTAAAATCTTCTTGAGTCTTCCTTAGAATGGGCCATATCGAATCCGAAGGCACATCACCCCTCACGATCATATATTTACTGTGCCGGTAGTCAGAACGCCGACAGATAGTGAGAGAGCTTATTAACCGAATGCACTGCAAACGTATCTGCCTATCATCCTTTGTTCACACTCGCTTAGAATCTGAATCCCTTTCGAACAGTTGATATTTTGCCACAATATTCTCCCTCCTTCTCGAGCTTTTATTTAACTCTGAGCATACACGACGGGAGTCGAGAGCTTACAGGACAGGACAACGCAAGTGCCGTGCCAGTCTGAGTATATATATATAATGTCAGCCAATTACGATAGTTACAATAATCTCACCTTCTTTTTTTTAATTTGTGGGAAAACTGCATCCGTGCTGTATTTTTGAAACCAAATTCTCTCTAACTCGATATGATCTAGTTAGTTTGGTACAATCTGGAATAGTAGCAAAGATTTCATTACGAATAATTTTTTTTTTGAAAAGGAACCGGCACAAGAAGGTGCCAATTTCATTAATTAAAGGAGTTCATTACGAATAATAGATACTGATGAACTTAACGTGTGTCCCTTCATCCGTTCAGGGATGATCAAGACTGGGACTATCGACGGGAGAGTTGTCTATGCTCTTCCTCTTAATGAAAACACATGCCAAGTCATTTTCACGGAAAAATAAAGTTGTCTCTGCTATAGTTTTGGTCATAGCTAGCTGTTACGTGTTCCGTTCTAGTACCATTATTCGGTATACTCTCTTCTGCAGTGTCTTGATTTACTGCCTATTTTACTTTAATCACATGATTTTCAACTGCTACATGGTTCTGTGATAACTCTATGATTGCTTCATGCGTTTTCTTTTCGTTCTTTGATTATCTCACTCGATTTCTTATACGCATAAGTCGATTATATTATTGTTTTCTGTTTATTCCTTTTTCAGTTACTGGAGTCGGTTTATATTCCTTTCTGCGGGAATGCTGCATAATGGTAGTAGACATTTCAATATCTCAATGATCCAAATAGTTACTCGGCATCTCTTATGCAAGGAGCTGCATCGTTTGCTGGAAACAAGTGTGAATTGGACGAACTGCCCATGGAACATTTGTTTGCCGTTGCCGTCCTCAATACCTTGCCTGTGGTGGCCGGTCTCAGTGCTACTTCTAGCGTGGATCGACTGTGATCAGCGACCCGTAAGAAACTTTCCAAGACAACCAGGTCAGTGGACTCCTATATGGATTTGTTTTTCATCGGAATCCTCCCAAGGTTACTAAGTTTGGCAGAATAATCAGTTTTTAACCCAAAGAGCAGAACGACGGGTTGTTTTCAGAAAGGCAGGTTATTCGAAAGCACGTACTGATAACATGAACCAAGTAAACAAACACCGGATAGCAGAAGCGTCTCTAGCCTTTTGACATTTGCAGCATTTCTTTTTGTCATAGCACCAACATTTTTAATTTTGAAGGATTTGGATATTTGGGACTTGAAACATTGTCTTTTTGATGATTTTGTCATCTGTTTAAATGACATATGAGATTAAATGTCTATGATTTGTGGGTCTAATAACACATTTTCAAAAGGCAAAAATTCGAAAGGCTCTTTAATTTTTTGCAGCCTTTTGTGTGCGCAAAATAAGCGATGTGGGCCAGTGGGCGGCTGGGCGCAAAAGTGAAGCCACAAGGCCCGTGAAACTAGCGATCAGCAGATGTTGCCGCGGAATCCGAATCTCTTCCATTGTTTATGACTCACGGCAAATTCCCACTAGTCTTGTCAAGTTATTCCTTTCTCAATTTGTTATCACACGACAGAAAATTTAGTTTATTTTAAATTAAATATTATACCACAATAATTAAAAATAATATTAGTAAAATATTGCGAGAATTTCATGAATTATCTATGTATATAAAATTAGAGGAAAAGCCATTACTCTCCGTCTTTTTCTACATTTTGACATTAAGACGGGTAGTAAATGGCAAGGACTGACTGGCTGATGAGTCAACCACACCACCGCTCCTCTCGCCAAAGCGCAGACACGCGTGGCCCAAGTACCCAACCCACAACCACCCGGTCGGCCCGGCCGGCCCCCATCGTCTCTCGCACACGGGACTCGATCGAATCACTCGCCTCGAACGCGGAGGGAGCCGAGCAATACAAAAAGCGGACCAGTTCCAGTTCCGTCACCCCTTCCCTCCAGCGCAGCGAGCAAACCAAGCCAAAAACGTCGTAACTAGTCTCGCTGGGAGCTGCTCTGCAGCTTCGGTTCGTCTGCTCACCTTCCTGCCCCTTCCGCTGCCTTCCAATCCAGATCCGGCCGCCCCGCCCCACCACCGGCCATGGCAGCGGCGACGGCGGCGGCTGCGAGGGCGCTGGCGGTGGCGCTCGTCCTCGCGCTCGCGGGGGCCAACTCCGAGGGCGACGCGCTCTCCGCGCTACGACGCAGCCTGCGGGACCCCGCCGGCGTGCTGCAGAGCTGGGACCCCACGCTCGTCAACCCCTGCACATGGTTCCACGTCACCTGCGACCGCGACAACCGCGTCACCCGCCTGTAAGGGCTCCTTATCCTATCCCTTCTCAAACACCGACGCCGCCGTGTCGGCGTTGCTCGCCCCCCGCATTCTCACTCCTTTTCAGCCGCGGCCCGTTTCGGGAGTTGGGTAGGCTGATCCTGAGCTCGTGAATCAGCAGGAGCAAAACGGTTCCGTTGCATGTGTGTTGATTCCCAACTTAGTAGGTTGGATTTGATTGGGGTATCCGTGTGAAACCGACGAGTTTGTGGAGTCAGTCACTCAGTGTCTGATTGCAATAGGGATGAACAGGCGAGGCAGGCTGCACGAAGACTTAGGAAGTTAATTAGGACTTTGATTCACAGTAAAGCTTACGAATTCTTTTGTTAATTTTAGCAAGCTGAAATACACATAAGACAAATTAGCCAGCGAAGTTTGTCGCTTGTGATGTTACTTCTCTGGCCAGAGAATTATGGTAGAAGGCTGTTAATGATGCCAAAATAAGGAACGTGGAGCCTTTTAGGTGTAAAATAAGAAGTGTTTACTTCACTACGCCGTTTTGTCATTTCCTTCTGCCTGCGATTTATATGATGGCTCACTTCATTGGATAATTCTATAGACAACACACTAGACTTCCATATTTCCATTACGATACGTATGAAGCGTCTTAATAAACATACAAATGTTTCACACAAAAATGGCATGGTTGCTTGAATTTCATATTAGTAGCATTTTACTGACTGTTTGCTTGGAATACCTCTTCTGACAGAGATCTTGGTAATCTGAACTTATCTGGTCATCTGGTGCCTGAGCTTGGGAAATTGGAGCATCTGCAGTATCTGTAAGTCTTCACTACCCATTTGGTCTGGTTCTTACTAGCTATTCTGAATATGATGCTGGAACATAATCTAGTTCTTTTTGTTCAACAACTCCAGATACATTTCTGTCATTTGTAGATACCATTACAGCCTTAAAATGGCAGGTGAATGATGAATCCATATATGTTGTGATCTATAAGCATTAATGATAAAATTGGTTAAACATTTTTATTCCACACGTGATTAGTTTTTAGTTTGATTGTGACTGATATACAGAGATGTAGCCATCAAATCCTGAGTAGTTATCCACATATGTATCCACATATGGTTATACATACTTATATGCTATGTGCTTGCTGTATTTGAAGTTTCCCATCTAGAGTGATGTATTATCTATTATGTATGCATGTCATATTCATTTATATGCACTCCACTAGTATTGAACATTACCATTGACACAGGGAGCTTTACAAAAATGATATTCAAGGAACCATCCCATCTGAGCTTGGAAATCTGAAGAATCTCATAAGCTTGGACTTATACAAGAACAACATTTCTGGGACTATCCCTCCCACCCTTGGAAATCTGAAGTCCCTTGTATTCTTGTAAGCTTGTTTCTTCAAATGCTCTTTCTATGCTACTGTATAGCGGTCACACTTCAGCAATTAAATGTGGATTTGATACTAAATATTCTGGATAGGGCATTTTTTTGTGTTTCTTTGAAATGGGGTTGGGCTCTGCTAGGGCAGGGTAATACTTAAAGATACTGTCATATATGTTAAGATGACATTAACAACCTTTGGTCTGTAGTCGAGTAGTCCATCCTCTTTTAAATTGTTTTCGCTAGGACAAGAATTTTAGTTCAAAAATGAACTAGAACTGTTGTCCTAACGACAGCAATTATAAAACAGAGGGAGTGAGTTGCTACCATTTTCATTTATACCTCTTACATGGTGCCTGTGCATCCGCAGGCGGCTCAATGGCAATCGTTTGTCTGGTCCAATCCCAAGGGAATTGTCTGGCATATCTAGCCTCAAAGTTGTGTAAGTACACATCTACTTGTAATATTGTGTGTTCGCTTCGCTCCGCATCAATTTTCACTCTGACATTTTATCTACTTTGTTCTTTTAGTGATGTTTCAAGCAATGATTTGTGCGGAACAATTCCCACATCTGGACCATTTGAGCACATTCCCCTGAGCAAGTAAGTTTGGCTGCCTGTTCTGTTCGTATTGACCATATTAATCGGTGAAGGTAAATATGACCACAAAAATTTTGGCATTGTCTGCCCATTATATTCCAGCCAAAATAGGTTCCTTATCAGCTAGCTCCTCTCAGTTCAGCATGTCAAACCTGCATTTCCTTATTTTGCATTTATTAGTATATCCACATGGAACTTGAAATTCCATGTGTTGTTCCTGTGTTGCTAACATGCATAGGTATTGTTTCAGCTTATTTAGTTTTTGTACTTGGAATTGGGGCCCTACTAGTAGAATTCCCACATTTTTTTTTTTGAAATCATATGCCTAGAATCTTATCAATTTGATGGTCTTCTAAGTGCATTATTACAAGATTGAACTTATCTAGCTTAGTTGACGATACCATCTGTGTAATATTTTCCCTGCAGCTTTGATGAGAACCCACGCATGGAAGGTCCAGAACTGCAAGGCCTGGCTGTATATGACACCAACTGTTAGAGGACAACGTGAAGCAAAAAAATGGCTAGAAAGTAATGGGCGAACAAGGTTACTGGAAACCACTGTGATATAGATTGTGTTAGGTCGGTCCTTGATGCTGTAATCCTCCTTGCATAGCTCTTATTTTTATCTTGCTTTCTGCAAGAGAGATTCTGTCTGTTTCAGCAGAAAGCTTTCTCTGTATAAAAGTGAACTTGAAACTGCTTATTATGACTGAAAATGGTAATGTTGTCTTCTCTTGTATGGAACTGTATCTTCTGTTGAATTGTTGTGTTGATCAAGTAATTCATTGTGAAACTAGCGAGGGCAGCCGTAGCCCGTCGTCGACCACGAGCGCCGGAGTAAATATTCTTCGGTTTTTATTTATTTTTAATGTAAACTGGAGGGACTATATCTCTGTTTTCTATACTGGAGTTGATATTTACATTTTAAAGCTGGGCTACCTGTATTATACAGAAATTGAGCAAATAAAGGGTATTTGGACCTATTTTTCCGATGGCTCATGCTGCTATGCATATGTTGTTTGGAGAAGAAATATATTGAAGATTTCAAAGAATGAATTGAGCTGGCGTTGGCTCCCATTCATAATCCGTGGCCAAATTTTTGGAGATGGTTCTCTAACTTATCTAAATCATATAGTATTTGAATATCAAGCACAAAGTTTTCAATGCAGGAGAGGGGGTGGGGTGCTGTGCAAATTCTTGCTTATCTTGGAATGTAAGCCATTAAATTATAAGTAAATTATCAGATAAAATTTGGCAGGATAGAAAGCAAGAAAAAATGTAAACGCGACCTGCGAATTGAATCAGATACGTTCAACATTTAGGCAAATAACATCAGAGTCGCTCTACAGATTTTCTTAATCCTGGTCACTCAACATTAGGCAAATAACAGAGATACAGTAAATGGAATCCTTGTGAAGGGCCGCTGTTACTGGGAACTGCTTTAGGATTCAGAGATCTCTTCAAGTGCCAACACATATTTGCCAGTACGGCCAGAGTTATGCAAATACTTCATTTTTTTTCTTTCATTTGCCAGCTATTCTAATCATCAGAAATTTGAAAAACTCACCGTGAGTGAAAATTGATAATTCAAGACAAGGAGGAAAAAAATGCAGGAATTTACTACCTTAACGTTTCCTTTGTGCTCGCCACTTATAAACAGGCTGTGACGTTGGATTCTCCATCTCATCTTCCCGGAGTTTCCTCTTGCGCCCAGGTTTCTGACCAGGTATTAAGTCAGTGACTTGAGAGCAAAACAAATCATTTTTTGTCAAATACTACATGTTACATATTCGAAACTATAGGTCAGTCTACATAAGCTCACTGATTTGGCTGGATCTTAACACATTCGCATGCTATCATAAAATGTGTTCAATAAAATGCACATGTGCAGACATAAAGTGCTCATAAGTTAAGTTTGAAAGAGGTCAAACTGAGGGGCTATAGCACAAACTTTTTGTTCGTTCCTGGAAGGCAGAGGGTACAAAAGACTCAAAAGATGACATTTTCATATACCGAGCATCTTGAAATATACTGGAAAGTTCACATTGATACTGGTGTTTAATTGCAACCCATTCAGCCAGGTTATTCTGTATTGTGTCTAACTGTAAGAGACAGGGCCCAGGGTAGTAACTTAGCACACAACATACTATTGAGACCAATCTTCTTTCAAAAGAGAGTTATAGCTGTCAACACCGAACAAGTTACATTTATTAAGTGTCAACCAAGCAAAAGACATTCAAACTATCATAGATATGATACCTGCAACTCCTTTTGCAATGCCATGTCTGCATACAGTTTCTCAAGCTTTTGAAGTCTCTGTTTCCTCTCCTCTAACTCCCTGTATGAAGAAGCTGTCTTCCTGAAAAGGATTAGACACGAGGAGATAAGTTTATCAGGTAGCAGTGGATACAGTAAACTGCACAAGATCATGCTTAGAGCTGTGGAAACATAACATATATTAAATATGACTGCTGACAAGTTTCCTATCTAAATGCACACAAAGTGATGTGCTCAATAGCAAAAACAATTCTCTGAAGCATAAAAAATAATATTGTCATGGAAATAATACAGGTAACCAAATTCCATATTAAAAATCATGTATTACTTCTGTATACGGGGAGGGATGTTGTCTAAAACAGGCGAATCGCTGCCTTTTGCTATCCTGGATTGTATTTCTCTGGCTTCTTCTCTGAAAATGAAAAGTATGGAATCTGAATGTTAAGATAGTCAATCATTTTAAAGTGAATCGTACAATCAAATGGAAAAGAATCTTGATAATTGTGATCTCTACCTATCTTCAGCAAAGTAAACATGCTTGTTTGGACGCTTGCTATCCAGCTCATGAAGCACTGAACCTAATTTTTCAATTTTCTACAAAGGGTTCGGATTCAAGTTATAAAGAAATAAATATGAGAAACAAAAGAGAACTTGCAAAAACTCTGGAGCATCGTTGCAACCTTTTTTTCAGTTTGAATACGCTGAAGGATATACCCCATATCTTTATTTTTTAACAGCATAAGTTCCTCCTCGGTATACTTGGCTTCAGGCCTGACAGACTTAGTCCAGGTTAAAACACAGGACAATATCAAACTTGCACAACAAAAGAAGCAGAGGAGCGGCATTGTACATACTTTGGCCTGTGAATTCCATCAACAGTCCTACTCTTGATCATCTTAAAGCAGAACTCATCAGGGTTCTTGAACGCTGCCTTCTCCCTCAATTTCTGTAATTCGCCAGGCATATACATAATTTTAGACAATGGTGGTTACAGGCTATTAGAGAACCAACATCAGGGAGCTAATACTAAATTGCAAACAGAAACTAATAAAATGCAGGGAAAAAACGAGCAACTGATCCCAATTTCGATACTCCACATTGTAGGCTCGTTGCCAATTCCCGGACTTCTATGATGTAAAACACAAGCATAGAACAAGAGCTAGTACCCTGATTGTTTCTTCCCTGCGGTGATAAGCTTTTGCTCGGATGACATAGTCCTTATGCTTCTCCAGAAGCCCAAACTTCTTCCTCGCCTCCCTGCAAAACAAAACCCACCAAGACCCCAGCTCAATCCCCAAATTTCCAGACACGGACAGCGGCGGCGTCGCGCCACTAATAAAGCTCGAACTAAGGCGGGAGGGCGGAGAAACTTACGGCTGGGCACGCTCCTTATGAGCGCGCCGCGGGATCGCGTTCCGCAGCGACGACATCTTCCACTGCTTCTTTTGCTAATTCCTTCCGATGGAGCACGAGGGTCAGCGAACGAGTGGGGATTCTCTCTTCGCCCTGGATTTGGGATGGGAGGGAGCTGCGCGAAGACGAGAAGGGGACAAGGAGCAGGGATCAGCCGCGACGTAGGCCGGGCTAGGGTTCAAGGTTGGACAGGTTTGGGTCTGGGTGACTGTGTGTGGGCCATTTGGCGGCGCAGATTGTGCCGCAGTCCAGGTGTTGTGTGCTATCTCGGCCCAACTCAGCCCAGTAGAGCGGCCCACTTCTGCGTTCCTCACCAAACGTACCTTTCCTATATTGATTTATTCAGTTGCTTGGTCATCAAAATAGAAATAAAATCACAGTAAAGTTTGTAACAGAAATAAAGCTAAGAACTCCTAGCTGCAGCAGAAATTTATTCGGTCAAATAATTATACACTGACAAGGTAGATTAAACATTATAGGTGCATTATTCAATTGCGCTGCTCAAGGATTACAAGCTAATAAAGGCAAGTTTCCGATGAGCAAATAATACTCTCATGTTGACGTCAATGCTGCTTCTGCAGTTCTGCTCAAATCACTCAGCGATTTACAACGAATTGCTAAATTGTAGCATAAAAAAAAGCTCATTCCATTTACAGCTTGTCTAATCTACCATTTCCAGTGGGCAGGCGAAACCGGGGTCACTCGCGGCAAATCTGCTGTCCAGACTCAGGTTCAGGCTTCAGAGCAGCATGATACGGAGATCAGTTCACGGCCCTGTTACCTGTAGAATTTCAAGCGCCGCTGCTGGCGATCTCCTTGGTCAGTGACTCAGCATCCACACAGATGGAGAACATCCTCATACAGCTTTTGGCTGGACCTGTTCGAAGTCAAACACCTCAAACATCAAACGCCGCACGTCAGGTTTGCCATAGACACAGTATGCAAGCCCATGGATCGCCTGCTGGACAGCGGTCGTCGATGGATTTCTTAGGCGCCGATTGTGTTCAAATCTATCTTGCACCGACTCCCCATAGATAATGTAGTGGTGCAGGTGCTTGTCCCGCAGATATCGTCCACAATACTTGTTCATCAATATCCTCCGATGTTTCTCCGCCAACCACCTGCCGGGTGCATCAAGATGCTTCATCAGCAACCTCTCTGCCATCACAAGATCCTGGCCATAAAGGAAGTTCCGACCTTCAGTATAATTCTCGACTCATGAGATAGTTATGAAATGCTGAACACTTCATAAATAAGGACAACATACCTGAATCTTTTGGCCAACATATTCGAGACGCTCAAAACAGAATCTTGGATGCTCAAACTTATGTTTTGATGGGTGCAAAAAGCACAGCTGCATGAAAACAAGTAGGGGCATTAAAATCTCATTTTAAAACAATACTCTAATCAAAATGGCCAGACATGTTTTTCTTTTCTATGTTATGGAGGGAGAGTACAGAATCGATGAGCTTATTTGAACATGTATATCAGAGTAGGAAAAAAATATGGGATGGAACTTAATGATTATGTAGTACTGTCCAATGACAAAAAATAAATCATATATGCATCATATATTGAAAAGCAGTGGGTACTCAAACAAAATTCTAAACCGACAATTTTCCCTATATTTTGAGTGTATCGGTGTATTATATGATTGTATTAGGAATATATAATACTTTTAAAACACCTTAAAATTTATCACGGTGTTCATATGCACCTCAGATAATACTAGTGTCGACCACCGTTTTCAGCATCACAGATAATAAGCCTTCATATCCCAAACTATATTGTGACATTACAGCTACACATGTAGGTCTGAATGGCAGTCTAAAGTAACCCTTACTTTTCATACTGACACAAAAGCAACCCTTATTTTCCGAACATATAAGAGTTGGTAGAGGCAAAAGAATATTGACAGGATGAGAACTAGTATATCAAGATTCAAGCATGCTTTGCAATTCACAGATAGTCAAACAAAATTTGGACGGGAACAACAGAAAAGAAATGAAATGTCAAAGGGACATTGAATTTACCTGAAGACCAAGTCCTAACTCTATATTCCTTGCTTCTGTGATTTCTGGAATTCTGTCGTTCATGGGCAGGGGATATCCCAGGGTGTCCATGACCTTAGGTCTATTGTCAAAATCCCAAATGTTTCCTCTGAAACGATGCATGCCTGGAGGCACACAGGCTCTGAAAAGCCTAGGATGAGCAAAAAGAGCATCCTGTGGTGGCTGCATGAGACGTAACAAAATAAGAAAGAAGCAAAGAGTGAAGATATTGGACAAACAATAGGAAGATCCATTACCCTGTAAGTGGCAACATCCTGCCAAGTAACTTGTCTCTTTTCAAACTCCACTGAGACATAATCAACATCCTCTAGTTGACGCCGCAATTTTGGTTGACAGCTCTCATCTTCAGGGTCCATTCCAAATGCCTCAAAAAGTACTCGATAGACTTCAGGCATTCCAAAGCACAAATATATGGCTCCAAATAATGCCCAGAATACAGCCCTAAGACACAAATAGACATTTTACTGAAAATGAACGGGATATGTGTGCCAAAAGCAACATACACCGTTGTAAGAAATCAACAACAACAACAAAGCCTTTAATCCCAAGCAAGTTGGGATAGGCTAGAGATGAAACCCCGCGAAACGACTAAAAAGAAGCAACAACCGGCAATTAAAGTTCAGGCACGTGAATTGCTAGCCTCCACGAATTCAAGCTAACTCTTTGACGATATCCCAATCCTTCAGATCTCTCTTCACAGACTTTCTCAAGTCAAGTTTGGGCTACCTCTGCCTCTCTTCATACCGTTTGGCCGACTTATTATCCCGCTACGAATCGATGCCTCCTGTGGTCTTCGTTGAATATATCCGAACCACCTCAGACGATGTTGCACAAGTTTCTCCTCAACTGGTACCACTCCTAATCTCTCTCGTATATCATTGTTCCGGATACGATCTCTCCTCGTGTGGTCACACATCCATCTCAACATACGCATTTTGGCTACGTGTAGCTGTTGGACATGTCGTCTTTTCGTAGGCCAACACTTTGCTCCATAAAGTATGACAGAACGAATTGCAGTCCTATAGAATTTACCCTTGAGTTTTTAAGGCACCTTACTATCACATAGGACTCTAAAAGCTTGACGTCACTTCAACCATCTGACTTTAATTATATGACTTACATCCTCATCAATATACTCATATTTTTGCAACATTGACCCCCAAATAACGCAAAGTGTCTTTTTTTTACCACCTGGCCATCAAATCTAACATCTCTCTCCTCGACTGCGGTAGCACTAAAATCACACCTATATACTTTATTTCAGACCTACTAAGTCTAAAACTCTTTGACTCCAAAGCATGTCTCCATGATTCTAACTTTTGGTTCACCTCTATCCTGCTCTCATTCACTAGCACTACATCATCCGCAAAGAGCATACACCAAAGAATGTTCCCATGTAAGTCTCGTATGATCTCATCCATCACCAAAGTAAAAAAATAAAGGCTTAGAGCCGACCCCTGGTGCAGTCTTATATTAAATGAAAACTCCTCGGTGCCTCTATCACTTGTTCGAACACTTGTCACCACATCTTTATATATATCTTTAATAAGATTAATGTACTTTGTTAAGACTTTGTGTCTTTTCAATGCCCACCATATAACGTTCTTAAGCACTTTATCATAAGCCTTCTCTAAGTCAATGAAGACCATATGCAGATCTTTCTTCTGTTCTCTGTATCTCTCCATCAGTAGCCTTATTAAGAAAATTGCCTCCATAGTGGATCTTTTGGGCATGAAACCAAATTGGTTTTGAGCGACTCTTGTTGATCCCCGCAGACGGTGCTCAATAACCCTCTCCCATAGCTTCATTGTGTGGTTCATTAACTTAATCCCTTGATAGTTAGTACAACTTTGCACATCTCCCTTGTTCTTAAAGATCGGTACTAAAATACTCCGTCTCCACTCGTCAGGTATCTTGTTTGATCGAAAGATGATATTGAACAACTTGGTGAGCCAAACTATTGCTACATTCCCAAGACATCTCCACACTTCAATGGGAATGCCATTCGAACCCAACGTCTTACCTCTTTTTATCCTTTTCAAGGCATCCTTTAACTCGGATTCCTGAATCCTTCTCACGAAGTGTCTATTTAAGTCATCGGAAGACATATACAACTCAATAGATAACTTCCACTATCTTCGTTCAAGAGTTTAACGAAATACTCCCTCCATCTATCTTAGATCTCTTTATCATTTACTAACAGACGCTCTGCTTCATTCTTAATGCATTTAATTTGGGTGAGGTCTCTAGTTTTCCTCTCTCGGCTTTTGACTATCTTATAGATGTTTTTTTCTCTTATTTCGTGTCTAGTCGATGGTACAAGGCATCAAACATCCGACCTTTTGCCTCACTCACCGCTCGCTTTGCGGTTTTTTTTACTATTTTATATTGCTCTATGTTGACCACGCTCCTATAGAAGTGTACTCGCTTAAAGCACTCTTTCTTCTCTTTGATAGCCTTCTGGACACTCTCGTTCCACCACCATATGTCTTTCGCTTCATGTCTGGCTCCTCTAGTCACACCAAACTCCTTTGATGCCATTTTTCGAATGCAAGCGGCCATTTTCAACCACATAACATTTGCATCATCTTTTACCTGCCAATGGGCCTCCTTGATAACCCTTTCCTTGAAAATATGTGCTGCATCTTTCTTAAGCTTCCATCACTTTGTCATTTTCACCTTGATTTACTTCCTCCGTAGAGAGCGTAGCTGAAAGCGAAAGTCCGCAACCACAAGCCTATGCTGAGGAACCACACATTCTCCTGGTATCACCTTACAGTCTAAGCAAGCATGTCTATCTTTTCTTTTTGCTAAGATAAAATCAATCTGACTACAATGAGGACCACTTTGAAAGGTTACTAAATAAGAGACTCTCTTTTTAAAACAGGAGTTCGCAACAAACAAATCGTAGGCCAAGGTAAAGTCCAAAACCCTCTCCTCTTCTTAACTTCTACTCTCGTAGCCGAAACCACTATGCACCCTCTCAAAGTCTACGCTAGAAGAGCCAATGTGCCCATTTAAGTCTTCTCCTATAAAGAGCTTCTCAGCGATAGGCACACTGCTGACCATCGCATCCAAATCCTCCTAAAATTGCTTTTTGACACTCTCATCCAGACCTATTTGAGGGGCATAAGCACTAATTTTGTTCAGAACTAAATCTCTAATAACCAGCTTCACTAGAATAATCCTATCTCCGTGCCTTTTGATGTCCACCACGCCATCTTTAAACCTCTTGTCGATCACAATGCCTACCCCATTTTTTGCTGTCAATGTCCTCGTGTACCAAAGCTTGAAACCGGTATCTTCTACCTCCTTTGCCTTTTGACCCTTCCATTTCGTCTCCTGAACACAAAGAATAATCACACGTCGCCTAATCATAGCATCAACTACCTCTCGAAGCTTACCCGAGAGCGACCCTACATGCCAACTACCTACCCGCAACTTACAAGGCTCGGCTAGCTTCTTTACCCTTCGCATCCGCAGAGCCAAATACGAAGACCCTTACTCATTTTCCACTACACCCGGACGACGGCGTAGCGCGCCACTAAAGATGCGACGACCCGATCTTTGCACACTTGACACCGCATCCAGATCACGATACGGCGCACCACTAAGGATGTGGTGACCTGGCCCTCGCTCATTTTCCACCGTTCCCGAGTTCCGGCATAGCGCGTCGCTAAGAGGGTTACGCCCCAACGAGATTCTTTGGGGTTTCATTTCCATGAGAATGGCTATGATAGTTGTTGGCTTGCCACGTCTAACACAACCCACTAAATTATCCGGGCTTGATACCAACTATGTCGTAGCAATATAGGTGAAACCTCCACCCATGTTAGGAAGCATAGGCGGAGTACCATGTTGTAAGAAATCAGAATTCAGAAAAAAATTATGCTCCACAATGCACTTATTAGCATAAAGGTGCATACTGCCATGTGCCATTCTCATGCTACTATGTTATCAACAGCAGATTATCACATACAATGTCCTGTTAACTGCAGTCCAACTACTCAGACAAAATATGTCTCATTTATAATCAGATTTAAGATTTTAGCTATACAATTTCAGCACAGCAAAGTATTGCACGCATGTAAATGCATAAGAATATGGAAACTCACTTGGACGGCGGCTCTCTGTCCTTGCGTATCATCTTATCCAAATCGTCATAAGGAAACACCAAATTGTGCAGGCTGGCAGCCTTGATCCATTTAGGAAGCACCTTCTTCCCGATCAGCGCGAACACCCGCTCCCTCATCGGCCCAGGTGACTCCCTGGGGTACCTCTGCAAGAAGAACTCGCAGAACGCGAGCTCCAGGACGTACTGCCCCAAGAACCAGAGCCTGGAGTGGCCATTTCGGACGTGCCGCGTCCGCATGCGCTCGCAGGAGGGGTCCAGGTGCTGGAACGCGAGGTAGAGCAGCACGTCGAAGTGGCGCGCGGGGCAGTCGTCGCCTTCGCCGAGCGTTTCCGAGGGAGCAAGCGGGTACCCCAGCGCCTGCTTGGCCTCGAGAAGGTACTCGTCCATCCAGGTCTTGTCGGCGGCTGTGAGCGGCGCGGAGGGGAGGCAGGAGGAGAGCAGCGGGAGTGCCTTGAGTGACAGCTGCGGGCTGTTGAGGAACCGACGGGTGAGGCGCTCGTCGTCGAGCGGTGGCTTGAGGATGAAGCGGCGCGGCGGGTGCTTCTTCTTGGGGGATATGACCTTCTTCCGTTGCGCGAGCTCCCGGAGGAGTCGGCTCGGGCTGTTCGCCGGTTCGGAAGAAGAAGCGGGCGGCGGCGGCGGAGGCGTGTGGTCGGCAGCGACTGCGAGGATGCGCACGCGGGGGCGCGCCGTGGGAAGGGGGAGGGGCGACAGGGTGAGAGCTTGGAACGCCATTGCGGGCGGCGCCATTGGCGGTGCGGCCGGAGACCTCGAGCTTGGGCTGTTGGGTTTTTGCCGGGGATTTGTTGGGTTGTGGGTAGAGCCGTAGAGGAAGAAGAGGATAAGCAGAGGAGAATCACCTTACCATCCGTTCTGTGATCAATGGCTATGATGGAGTCCGTCCGTGAGCGAGGGGGGAGGGAAAAAAATATCTAGAGCAGGCCTTCGAAATGACGTGGCAAGTGACAACGCACGCCACTGCTGCACGGGCCTAGCAAACACGAGAACGCGATACAAAATGCGGCCCAATACTGGGTCAGGCAACAAGATGGGCCGAGTTGACCGTGATCGGTGATCCAAACTGTGCGGGCCATATCACTCATGGGCTGCTCACTTTGCGGCGGCGGCAAGGCAGTGACGCGTCTCCTCCACTCCACCAGCGTCCAGCAGCTCGCCAGTCGCCACCGCCGCCGATCCGCCGGTCGGCGTACGTCGATGGCAAACCCGAGGAGGTCCATCGCGCTGCACATCCAGACTCAGGCGCCGCCTCTCCCGGCAGCTGCCCCGTTGCCGCCGCACTCCGTGGCATCGTCTCTGCTCCACTTCCTGAAGCGGCCGGCGTCCTTCCCCTTCCTCCTCTCCCTCTTCGTCCTCCTAACCTGGCTCTCGCTCCGCTTTCACCGACCAAGTCCGGAACCGTCGGTCGACGGGCGCCCGACCGTGGTTCACGATCCTCAGGCGAACCTTGTCCGCTTCCCCGCCGAGCTCTACCCCACCCCTATCGCCACTGACGGGCGTGGGTGGCTCCTCAACCCCGTCGCCGCAGCAAGCGAAGCCGGCCTTCCAGGTGAGATCCGTTTGTGTGCGGTGATTTTGATCGTGTTGTCCCCTTGTGAGCGGGGTTTGCCACTGCCAGGACTGGCCTCTACGCTGACTAGAGCTGTGATTCAACAATCCCTTTCGTTATGGGGCAAAATGTGATGGTATTAGAGCAACGCTGCTTAATGAGATGGAATGTAGTAGAGTATAGCAAATGGCAGTTCGTTACAATTGATGTTTGTTTATTCTGGATGGATGCACTGTTGGAATGGAAGCTGCAATCCTCTGCAGTTCTGTAGTTCATGTTTGCTTAGCTGGTAACTAGTGATGAAAGGAATAAGTGATATTCTGGGCCGCATGATGGCATCGCGCTAGGGAGGCTGAAGCCAGTGTAGGTTCAGGAAAAGCATATGCGGCCTTTCAAAAAAAGGAAAAAGCATATGCGATATGCTAGTATTATGCTTACGTAGAAAAGGGGAAATTATGGATGTGGTTCCCAATTGTTTTCAGTAAAAGTTTGAGATTGTTTCACTGTAATTTTTCATGTTTCATCACGTGGCTTAAGTCAAGCCACATGCTCAATCAAAATTAGTGTTATTCAGTTGATTTTGTCCTAAATATATCTGGTATTGTTGCTGCGGAGATCTTGTGTTCAGTTGAAATATGTTGGCCTTCTACAAATGTGGCAAATATAAGCTGCAAATCTATTTAAGAAGTTATTGGTGCCTTTCAGAGACCTAGTTAGACTCTAGCCATCTGATAGAAAAGACCTCTTGCTCTTTATCATATGTCAGAGTTTCAACTTTCAATTATGCTCCATTCTATCTTCGTGATAATCATGGACCAACATAGATAAATTAGTCAAAAAGTCATTAGCCAGAGATGACATTTCACTGGAAAGAAAGATGTATATATATTATTTATGCTTATGCTGCATATGTTCATACGGAATATGTGCATTTGAGAGAGCACTTGTGAATGGTTGGACCACAAATTACTTTGTCAAATAACTGAGATTATTGATGTCAATTTGTGTTAGGTGGGGCGCTGGTCTGTTTGCTGCTGCACGTTGGACAAATCCAACCAGGTGGTTTACGTGGCAACCATCGTCACCATACATGCAATGAAACCTTTGTCATCTGGGGTGCAAAAACAAAATTCAGAGTAATGATCTTCCCTGTTTACAGTTACTGAAAATTCCATGCCAGTATTGACACTTTCTTTTCCTGAAATGAACAGTTGGAAAATGCTGATGTAAAAGACAAAGGATATGGGGAAGCTGTGATCGCCGCTGATGAGGTTGCTATTGTTGCAAGTGCAAGGTCAACTGCACATGCCTTGATCAATATGGATGTGCGCCCAACCTTCTTTTTGGGATGCCAGGATACACCAATAAATCCAAACAGCTCAAATACTGACTACAAGGTCTGGAAAGATGTATAGCAGTCACATTTCCCTGATCCTGACATGAGTGACCGACAGGCCTGGCAATTGGAAATTTGGAAGCACGTAAAGCCTTGAGAAATCCTCCTGTTGCTATAACATTTGGCTACTAATTCTTCTGTGACATGCCTAATTTTTCTGTAGGGTGTCCATTGTTGCCAAATTCAGTAGCATATCATATCTATCATAGTGTACTCATATTTCAGCACAACACCAGTTTTTGTAAAGATGGTGGCCTGTGGTCAGCTTTATTCGGCGGGGAAATGCAATTCCTTTGTTTCAGTGTTCTTTAAAACATCCTGATTGGAGGCGCCATAATCGACTGCCGGCCAGTAGATCAACACTTAGCCCGTGTTTGGGGAAGCTTTTAGAGCTTTTGCTTCTCCAGGCAGCTGGAGAAGCAAAAAAGCTCCCCCAAACGGTTCCCCGGGAGAAGCTGGCAGAAGCGAAAAAGGAGGCCTTTACACTAGAAAACGAAAAGCGAGGAAGACGTCGCTTCCCGAGCTTTTCTCGTCCCGACTCCTGACGCCTCTAGCACCGCGCTGCCCTTCCCTGTCTCGATGGCCCTCGCGGCCCCATCCTCAGCCACCGCCGTCGCTCGAGCCCGACGTTGCTGCGAGGTCGGCCGCCACCGCCCCCGACGAGCTCGAGCCCGTCATCGCTGCGAGCTGGTCAGCCGTCGAGCTAGACCGTGCCGCTGTCGCCCCCGATCTACGTGCCCAACACGCTACGCGACGCCTCGACGACAACTAGAAGCGAGGACGCCAAACAGGTAAGCTTTTTGCTTCTTTGCTTCTACAAAGTTGGCCTTTTTGGAGAAAGCCAGATTAGCTTTCTCAAAACGTTGCTTTTGGGAAACATTGAGAAGCGGCTGCTCCCCCAAACAATACTTCATTATTTATCGAGCTTTCAACCCGGGTGCGTGTTTATGTTTGGTACCTTGTTTCGCGTGAAAAGCTGCTTTTTGGATGCTTGTTCTGCTTATAGCTGGCCAACGGACCGACCGGGCTTGGGCCGACATGGCCCGCCAGTTAATCGAGTCGTGCCGTGGCGGCTCGCGGGCTGGCTGCTCAGGCCCCAGCACGAACCGGGTGATTTTACATGGGTCGAGCCGGGTCGGCTCGAAGCACGAAAAAAATCTTATTTTTATTCGAATTTTATTTAAAAATTAATTATATAATATCAAAAACTGTATATTTTAAACATAAATAGGCTAAATTAAATACATTTTAATACTAAATTTTAATAAATAATAAATAGACCAGGCGGGTCGGGCCATGTTGTGTCGAACGGGCTTAACGTGCCTTGCAACGAGCCGAGCTAATCGGGCCGTGCTTGGGCTGACCCAAAGGTCCTACGGCCAGGCCCAAGCACGGCCCGTGTCGTGCCTCGGGCCGGCACAGCCCGCCTAGCCGTAGTGTCAGGCCGTGCTCGGACCGGGCCTTGAGCCGGTCCATTTGGCTCGACCCAGCTGGCTCGGCCCAGCTGGCCAGCTGTAGTTCTGCTTGAGGGGATGATGGGATGATTGGAGTGAAGATAAATCTCCTTGAAAAATGTTCAAGAGTCACATCCATACAATATTCTCAAGAAACATAAATCTAAAAACAAACCTGCTTTTGGCTCGAGGGAACGATAGGACGAAGATAAATGTCCTATAAAAAAAATAAGAAATACGAAGTAGGAGGGCGAAGAATCAGATACCAAAGCCACAAGGTCCACACTCCACAGTCTATTACCCAATTGTCATGTGGGCGTTTGCTCGGTATAAAAGCCCATCTTGCAGCACCGCCTCTGTGTCTCGCTCGGCACGAACGCCCAAAGCCTGAAACACAGGCCATTGAAGCGAGCTCTTAACCTTCCAGGTTTGCTCACCTTCTCGAAGCCACCCACCGTCGCCATGGCTGCCCAGCTAAGCGACGAGCAGGTTGCCGAGTTCAAGGAGGCCTTCAGCCTCTTCGATAAGGACGGCGACGGTATATCAACCTCTCGACTCTTCCCTTCTCTCCCCTCCCTTGTTTTTCTACGGAACTACGAGTACTTTCTTTGATTGATCTCTCTGGCGGACACGCCGAACTGCATCTAGGTCAGCCGTCCTTTAGGTCGGGCTTGTTGACGGGATTATTCTGTTCATGCTTATGCTGGGTCCAATCATGCGCTTCAATTAGCCATCTTATTATTGTTTGATCATGCTCTGAACTGAAATGGTTTTAGGAGTAGTTTTTAGGAACAACCTAGGAACAGCTTGGGCAGAGCTTGAGAGGAATCATGCTGCTGATTCTTAGTCTTTCAGGAGAAAAATTACGCTCGTTGAAAACCAAAGTTTGAAACCGATAAGAAAGTTCTGCTTATAGCATCAGCATCCACATGGATTAGCTGTATGATAGTAGTAATAAACACTACTTGATCCATAGAATCATATTCCAATTCTCTCATATCACATTGGAGAAAGGTGGTAAGAATAAAGCAAACGATACAAGAGAATCTGGGCCTGATGAGCCGCCTGACCTGAGCCGTTGAGCCATGTTGGCTTGCAATGGAACGCTTATCATCGTTTGAGACAGACAATCCTCTGTTTTCTTAATTCCTTATTGCAGATTTTTTTTTAACAATCCTTTAGTAGTGAACATGGTCCTCTCTTTCTGTCTGAAAAAGAATACTTTCAGCCATATGTTAGATACTCAGATCACAGTTCAACTAATGTTTCCAGCTGACACATATTTTCAGTAAATGTCTGGATTATTATGGTTGATGTTCATCTCTGTCTAATGCGAAGGTTGCATCACGACCACGGAGCTGGGCACGGTGATGCGGTCCCTGGGGGAGAACCCGACGGAGCGGGAGCTGCAGGAGATGATCAACGAGGTGGACGCGAACCGCAACGGCAAGGTCGACTTCCAGGAGTTCCTGGGCCTGATGGCGCGCAAGATGAAGGACAAGGACGCGGAGGAGGAGCTCATGGAGGCGTTCCGCGTCTTCGACAAGGACCAGAACGGGCTCATCTCCGCGGCGGAGCTCCGGCTCGTCATGACCAACCTCGGCGAGAGGCTCAGCGACGGCGAGGTGGACGAGATGGTCCGCGAGGCCGACGGCGACGGCGACGGACAGATCAACTACGAGGAGTTCGTCAAGGTCATGATGGCCAAGTGAGTATTTTCTTCTCTCTTTCCGGTCAGCTATGAATGGCCGATGAACTTTCTGCACTCTTGATGGCTCTCTGTGGCTGTGCAGGCGGAGGAAGCAGCCGAGTACAGATGAGAAGGCGCGGGGCAAGAAGAAGGCGACGGCGCCGGCCGACGCCGGCAAGCGTCAGCGGAAGTGCGCCATCCTGTGAGCCACGCCGCGGTCCGGTGTCTACTGGTGCCGTTGAATGGTGGCTGAACGCATCCGTGCTCGTGGCATTTGAGATCTTTTCAGCTCTGTGTCGTGTTTGTGGTCTCGTTCGGAGCGCAACGTTTCCAGCTGCTGCTCCTGATGGGAGCTGGACTTTGCTCCTTACGTACTGGTCAATGTAGCTGCTGTAACTATCAGTCGAACTCGTAATAATGCAGAGGATCAGAGAAATAACACAGCGAGCTCTGCGTTGCGTGGTGCGACCGGGCAGAGTCGTGCCGTGCGTGCTCTATCGCACCGCCTGGGCTCTTGCTGGAGTGAGGGAAGAAGCCTCGGAACTATCAGTGCGTAGCTTTTTTTTTCATTTTTTTTTCTCTTTTTGGATATACGGAGTAACATCTTTTAAGAACCCAACTCAGAATGAAGTCATTCAATTTTGATATACCTGCGATCCGACTAATAACTTCAACGTTAATTTGTTGGATATCCCTGCAATCCAACTAATAACTTCAGCAAACAAACCATTGCCACCCCAACCGGTCTTAAAACTTCGGGTTTGCTTGGTTACCTCAAATTCCGAGGGATTTCAGCAGGGAATATTTAGCTCATGGATCACTTACCCAGCAAAACCGAATGTGATTTTGAATGTTCGATGGGTCAAAAATCCCGTAGGTCTCTATTCCCCTTCAATCCATTGGAATAGAAAAAAACCGCCTTTACATTCGATTATTCATTTATTCTTTTCCTCGTCTCTCCTCGCTCGTCTACTTCCCGTTCCCCTCTCCCATTTCTCCATCATCGCCGCCACCACCGGTTGCACACCGACAGCTCGCCTCTGTCGCTCCCACGACTGGCCGCGCGGGGAAGTAGTTGTGGTGCTTCTTCCTTAACCCCAAGCTCTGCCCCCTGTTGGCTGCCGCACTTCTTCCGCAACCCCAAGTTCAAGATCCAAATTTAGGCCCGTACTTCTTCCTGTATACCTTGTCTTATCGTACCTCTTGTTGCTACTGGTGGTGGAGCAGTATGTGGTGGCTGGAGCACCGGTCGCCGCCCTCACTCCCACCGCTCCAACGATCCGGTGCAAATCCATGTGTTTCCTCCCCTTGCATCCAAACGAGATCTTAAAGAAGTAAAGATTAACCTCTGATGAACATCTTTAGTTAAAAAATAAAGTAATTTTTCAAAATCTCCAAAATAATACTTCATTTTTTTAACTAAATGGATTTGGAGGATAATCTCATGCTGATTAATTCACACCTACTTAAATTCATAGCCATTGTTCATCCTATTAGAATGAATTTGTGTCTGGCTCGTTCACCCACAGTCTACCAAAAACAGCTCAATGCATTTAACAGTCATTGATGGCTGGAATCATACATATTCGTCAGCGACTATTACATAAATCGGGCTGCTCAGTCCTCACTTCTCTTGTGCTGCTGAATGCATGGCATTTTATGAATGTTGATATGAATAAATGTTTACGAGTAGTAGTAGAAATATTTGAAGTACTCTGGCCAACAACAGAGATAGGATTCATTAGTTATGACATAAATACCTCCATTTACGTTTAGTTGACGATTTCAACTAGGCATGAGTCTCATTTTAGTTGACGATTTCAACTAGGCATGGCAAGGGTCTCAAAACAGGCTATCATTTTACTTGGAGTGACTAAAATCTTTTACTGCTCCACTACAGAGTTGTTGCATGAGTTGCAACTTGCAGAGGCACACTGTTCCACCGTTGTGTCACGTGTAGAAGTACTAGGAACATGTTTCCAGGCCCTTAGCTGAAAGAAACATGCCAGTTCAGTGGCCTGCGGGACCACACGACACGAACCCACCGAAACAGAGGGAACGGCAAAAGCGCGACTCCGCCGAGGAGGCGGAGCGACAAAACCCCAACCCAAACAGTCTCCCCTCCTCTCCCTCGCCCTCGAAGCAGTTCAAGCAGAGCAGCTTCTTGGCACTGACCTCGGCGCCGACCACACCACCCGCTCGTCGCGCATGGAGGCCGTCTCTTAGCCCCCGCCGGTCGCCCGCGTCCACTCGCAGCAGCCGCGGCAGGCAGCGAGAGTCTTGATCAGGTGAGGCGGTCATTTCCCTTGGTCTGAGTGCAGCAGGTGCGCGGTTCCTCGAGTGCGTCGCCGTCGCCGTCGGTCGCTTGCTCCTCCTTCCACGCAGCGGCCCCGCCCTGACTGCGCAGCCGGCCTCTTGTCACTGGCTCGAACCGTCGCTTGAATCCCCCCCGCCGGCAGTTGGCGAGCGGTAGGCCTCCGCCTGTCGGCCTCTGCGCTCCAGACTCCGGGAGACTATCCGCCTGTCGATCACCACTGCATGTAAAACTCTAGACCAAAATTCCGAAATTTGCTGGTGAATGTACAATTTTTCCTATTTGGAATTTTGGAAATCGAGCTCGGAGAGCTCGTTTGCGTTTTTTTGGGTTCAAAAATGATTTTTCGATTACAAAGTCCTACCTTCTGAGTTCCATTATCTAAAGATCTTTTGAGTTCAAAGTTGAATGCTTTGCACTGAGGCTTTTCATTTTTTTTTATTTTCGTGGTAGGAAGTTTGCCTGAACTGATTTTGTAGGATGGGCATGGATGCCGGAATGAGGAAAGAATCTAGCGGCTAGGCAATGGGTTGCTGGTGGACGCTCACGCAGTAGAACTGCCCATCGT
Organism: Zoysia japonica; assembly: GCA_001602275.1. Lineage (NCBI taxonomy): Eukaryota > Viridiplantae > Streptophyta > Magnoliopsida > Poales > Poaceae > Zoysia > Zoysia japonica. The sequence continues at coordinate 1,312,871 of BCLF01000040.1, forward strand.
CCGTTTCTAATTAGGATTACTAGGAAATCAGAATTCATTAGTCCTTGGATTTTTCTTGATAGATTAACGGCGTATTGAGACTAACCGCATACTGCGTTGTATTGTTCATCAGTCTGTTTTACATTTCCTTTACCTCAAGGATGAACTGTGTAAATAGATATTAGGAAATTCATTTGCGAATGCTAATCAGAGGCATTTCTTTGCATTTTATCAATTGGGCAAGCTGTGACATGAACATTAACTCTGCCTTCTACGTCATACAGGAACTCACCTGCTGAAGTGGATATGAACCGGCCATCGAATTTTATGCCTACTCCTGATCAGGATGTCCTGGATGTCAAGCCCTTGAGGACGTTGGCTCCAATGTTTCCTGCACCATTGGGTGTCAACACTTTTAACCCGTCGACAACCCCACCGATGGTACTTGTCGCTCCTGCTGGGGAGTATCAAGGGGGTTTTGGTGCTTGGACTAATTCTGTTGCACAGTCATTTTTCGCCTTCAGTGCTCAAGATTCTTGCGGAGAAAAGGCTGGCATTTTTAATGAGCAGGATGCTGATGGTGGTAAGGAACCAACTTTCAATGCCCAAGATGCTGCTACTCGCGATAAGGACGCTGTTGGAGGTTACTCTGCTCCAAGTTGGACTTCAGATGTGATAACCAACAGCCCCATAGATGCCACACCTCTTTCAGCTTACGAATCAACACAACCAAATGTCATATTATTGGATGATGAGGAGGAGGAGAAGCCTTCTACTCCTAACCAGACATCAGCATCTGGATGGGAAATCAAGAGACCATCCCACCTCAGAGGATATAAGATAAGTGATGGTTTGGAGAGTGACAGCTTCAATGCTGTGAGGAGTAAACGCTCGAAGTCCTCACACAAGAATACTGGTGCTGACAATGAGCTTGCCTTTCTGCCCCCTTCTGGTGATCCCAGGGAAGTTGTGGAGGTGGTTCTCATGACATTTGAGGCATTGCGGCGCAGGTATCTTCAGCTGGATGAGACACAACAGACTAGCAAACGTGCAGACCTGAAAGCTGGTGGCATCATGATGGCCCGCAATCTCAGGGCCAATGCTGGGAAGAGGATAGGGGTTGTTCCTGGTGTTGAAGTTGGGGATATTTTCTACTTCAGGATGGAGTTATGTATTATTGGCCTGCATGCTCATAGCATGGGTGGAATTGATTATATGACTACCAAGTTTGGCGATGAGGATGATTCTGTTGCAATATGTATAGTTGCTGCAGGTGGTTATGACAATAATGATGATGATCCAGATGTGCTGATCTATAGTGGTTCAGGAGGTAATGACAAGAACAGTGAGGAGAGGCGAGACCAGAAGCTTGAGAGAGGCAACCTTGCTCTTGAGAGGAGCCTGTGCAGAAAAAATGTGATCCGTGTAGTTCGGGGTTATAAATATCCAAGTTATTTGACTGGGAAGGTTTACATGTATGATGGCCTTTACAGGATCCATGAGTCATGGAAGGAAAAAACAAAGACCGGAACAATTTGTTTCAAGTACAAGCTCCTGCGAGAGCCAGAGCAGCCTGATGGAGTTGCAATTTGGAAAATGGCCCAGAAATGGGTAGAAAATCCAACAACCAGAGGCAGTGTGTTACACCCTGATCTATCATCTGGCACAGAAAATCTCCCAGTGTTTCTTGTTAATGATGTTGACAGTGAGGAACGACCAGGCAGTTTCACCTATATCACAGAGGTCAAATACTTGAAACCACTCAGTTCTATGAAACCTTTGCCGGGTTGCAGATGCCTTAGTGTTTGTCTGCCTGGTGATACCAGCTGCTGTTGTGCACAGCAAAATGGAGGTAACTTACCGTACAGCTCATCAGGATTGCTTGTATGTCGCAAGCCAACGGTATACGAGTGTGGTAAATCTTGTCAGTGTTCATTCAATTGTCATAACAGGGTGACCCAAAAAGGAGTTAGGACCCACTTTGAGGTCTTTAAGACAACAAATCGAGGCTGGGGTCTTCGTTCATGGGATCCTATAAGGGCTGGCTCATTCATATGCGAGTATGTTGGTGAGGTTATTGATGATTATAAATTTAGTTTGAATGATGATGAAGATGATTATATTTTTCAGGCACAGTGTCCTGGCAAAAAGACTATACAATGGAATTATGGACCTGAGTTGATAGGGGAACAAAGCACGAATATTTCAGCTGACACCTTTGAACCTCTGTCTATTAAGATAAGTGCTAAGAAAATGGGAAATATCTCACGCTTCATGAACCATAGCTGCGCTCCTAATGTACTCTGGCAACCAGTTCAGTTTGACCATGGAGATCATCATCACCCACATATCATGTTTTTTGCATTGAAGCACATTCCTCCCATGACAGAGTTGACTTATGACTATGGTGATGTTGAAGCTAGTTCTAGTGGCGTACATTCTCCTAGAGCTAAGAACTGCCTTTGTGGATCCACAAACTGTCGGGGGTTATTTATTTGAGTATGGAAGATGGACCCAGGTCGGTAATGAGTAATTCTGATTTATAGGTTACTAGTATTGAAATTCCTGCCTCTTTTGTTTCATGTTGTAGATTCTTTGCTATTATGAAGCCGCACTCGTCAGTAGCTAGTCAATTTTAACTCCCTTTTCATTTGTCAATGCATCCTCATTGCGTTACCGAATTCTTTGCAATGTTGACTTCGCCAACTTCCACTTGATTTCCCAATTAAACTGTTAACATCAGGTAGATTGTGTTGAAATTTGTACTTTCAATTTACATTACAACTATATTTATTGAAACTTGCCTTCGAAGCTGATGCTAATGGTTTTTCTTTTTTGCAGATATTTTTTGGTGGCACCTAAAGTTAATTCTGTTGAAATATGACAAAGTATGACTCTTTCAGATAGCTTACCTCATGACTCCACTGGTGGAATTAGCAAATCGAATCAATGTCAAGATTGTTTATGCAAACCTGGAGTTCTTTTGCTGTTAACGTAGGTTCTGCGACATTGATTTTGTAAAACTTGCAGACCATGTGTTGCTGCTGATGGTTATATGACGAAAGTATTTTGGACTTCCAGGGTAGTTCATCTAAACCCTTAGCTGCCAGTTATGGATTCAACTATGAAATATATTAGATTACTGCTCCTATCTGGCAGAGTTTATCTGAAGTTTCTGTTACCTCCCTCTCTCTCTCTCTATCTCTCTCAGCATCTCTTGGAATCTTCATAGGCGGGCGGTTTCCAGTGTCTTTATTACGGTCCCCTCTAGCTTCAACATATGACTCTTCAAACGTATCCTTAGTTCTCCGGCATATTGCATCAACTTTGATTATTTATTTTATTTAAAAAATTTGTTTAAATGTGTAAAAATTTGTTATTATTTAATTTATTATTAGTAAAATTTAAATCATGACTAATAATTTTAAACATTTGAATAAATTTTTTAAATAAAACAAGTGATCAAAATTCATATATGAAGTCAATGAGATCAATAATTTAAATCCTATCTTTTACGCCTTGAAATGTAAATGTAGACCGTTGTCTATAATTAACGGTTTCTGTCCAACTAGAAAAGATCCAGATAACATAGTAGACAATGATATCTGATAACATGGTAGACAATGATATCTTTAAGTACATCTGTCCACATTTACATTTTTGCTTGAATATAATTTGAATTACATATGAAATCAAAACAACTTGAACCCTTCATACACCAAATTATCTGTAAAATGATACCATTAACATTATACAAGAGTGCACTGGAAAATTTTGCCTAACTCAGAGCGTGCTATTGGCAACTAAAACATGGCTATCTTACAAAATACTGAGAACACAAAGAAGAGGATTAGATCAAAGCATTCTCGTGGTGTTCCCGACTTTACAATCGCATGTACATGAGCTTCTTGACTCTCTGACCACACGCTGAGAACGTCGAATCTGCAACTTAATGTTTACCAGCTTGCCAGCAATCTGCATTTTAGGTTTGATGCCAAAACGGTTACAATGGACCACGTGCTGCTCCATAAGCAGCAGGCAAAATATTTACAGGGAATGAATACTGCAAATGAAACTGGTTGAGCCAAGATCTATCACTGTACAAGCACAGATGCTAAAGCTACAATAATATGAACAAAATTACCATTCTCCATGTAAGGTCCTCTGGTCCAAGAGGCTGAGCAGGACTTGAATACAGAAAATGTCTGGAATACTGCAAACGAGTCACCACTGATTTATTAGACATCAATATTGAACCTTCCCTGGATATAGAGCAAAACAAGTGCTAAATAAAGAGACCTTCACAAGATTAGATTGCATCTCTTTAATCCTTTTGGAATCAATTCCTCTTAGAAACTTCACGAGCCAGCCATGTTGCACAGCATCACTTGATGAAACAAACAAAGTTATCTGCATAGTAAAATCCATCATTGCGCACTGTATATGCATATTTATAATTGCAGCAGCTCAAATGCATATGTGAAATGTGTTATACAATGATATAGATCAAGCTACATCAAGGATGACAGGCATAATCTGCTGCATGCTACAATGGGGCAATTAGGAGTTTGATTGGCAATAGAGTAATAGGTCTATCCTCTTCAGTGTAGCCTATTAATATACCCAATGGATCTCCCCGCTAGTTAAATAGTTATTATTATAGCCAAGACTGCTTCTTCATTACAGCACATGGCCACGATGCACATATACTAAGCAAACATGTTGAGGTAAAATGGCTATTCAGGGCCTTCAGGCACCAGCTCACAACGCACAGGTACTTTTTGATACACTATTGGACTCTAAGCCAAGGCAAGCACATAGCATACTTGAGCTATATCTTAGCAGCGAAGAAGCAAACATACCATAGGTCTAGTAGATATCAAAATAAAGCTGACCCCAACTCAAATGATCCATATATATAAAGAAAATTCCTGAACTGTCTACTATCGAACATGGAACTGCTGCTCCATATTGAACCTATATTTGTTAATAATAAGGGAGACGCAACCAAAAGAAAATGCCTCATTTCCTGTGAATCAAATGGTATTTCATTATACATGACTGAAACCCTAATCCTAACAATTTGAGTAACATTAAATGTTTAAGCCATGCAACACAATAAGCATAACACATATCAAATGCTGGCAGGATGGTCAAGTTTACCTTCCTATAGTCAAGTATTCCTTCAAAAGGAAGCTCTAGTTCATCACTCACTACAACTGGGATACATCCACTAACGATTGCATCAAACAGGCGAGCAGAAGATGGGGTATCTCCAGCTGGACTCAAGCAAAAGATAGACTTGCGCATGCCATCCTGAGCTGCTACTTTTCCCATAGCTCCAGCAGAACCTTCTTCTATAACTATGTCTTCTACACCTTTTAGTTCTGCCACAAGTTTACTGCGGATCTTCCCTCCCTAAAAGAGATAAAATATCAACAAAATAGAGGTTAAAAAAATAAAAGACTAGGAGAAGTGAAGTTTTGCAAACATATATAGGGAACTGTCAAAGTCTAGAAAGAGTAACAGGAGACATACAGCATTTCGCTTCAGTCTTCCTCGAAAAAACAACAAAATGTTTCTTTTGGATTGAGTCTCTGATACACACTTAGGATCACAAAGATCAACATTTGGAACATATGGAAGGATGACATCCTTTTCCAGATATACTTGTCCAGGTTTATACCTGAAATAAAAGAGTAAGGCATGTTCTGCTGGTCAACTGAGGAATGTAATAAGTAACCAAGGAAAAGTGGAAACTGGCAGGAAAAATTAATATAATACCAGTTCCCAGTTGAATCCATATCAGGAAGAAGCCATATTGCTTTCTTCACGAATCTCCGGACCGACTTAAAAGACCATGGGTGATGAATAGGAATGACATGATCTCTGCCTTCTGAACGTTGCCAAGCAGGCTGATCTGTCACCCACTTTAAAGCTTCCTGAAATGAAAAGAGCAATGCTGGTGCTGTCCTCTTGGGATAAATAGAGGTGAAAAATTTAAATCTATAAAATGAACAACATTCTAAGTTCAGCTACAATTTTGGGGGGGGGGGGGGGGGGGGGGGGTG
>BCLF01000040.1:1340894-1357457 GCA_001602275.1 Zoysia japonica
TTAAATGTGAAGCCAATTTTGTCATGAACTGGTTGTCTTTTTTCTTTCTATAACTTTGGGTTGTCTTCTTTTCTTGCTAACTTTGGGTTGTCATGAAAAAAAGATACTGGTTCAGTTTGAAATCATTGATAGGAAGGGCAGTTTGAGATAATAATCCCTAAAAATCACAAGGAAGGGCAGTATGAGATAATCCATTAATTTTGGACATTCAAGTATGGCTGAGACTTCATAAATCAGGCTTTTATTTGTACAGCTATTTCTTTTAGTATATTTTCTGTCGTTTCAGATTGCAAGCCAGTACACTTTCTGGAACTTTGGGTGCAGTGTTAAAGCGGCTAAATGTCAAAAGGCAGGTCGGTTTTCTCACCAATCGACATGTTGCAGTTGACATGGACTTTCCAAACCAAAATATGTTTCACCATTCTCACCCAATCTTGGGCATGGTGTTTATCTAGGAGCTGTTGAAAGGAAAACATCTTTTAATGAATTTCACCAAATAAACCTTACATAATCTGCTTGTTCTTCTGAGTGCTATTTCTGTTCTATATAGTGCCCTATGAAGATGCCAGTCAGCCAATATATACTTGTCGAGATCACGTACTCCGGGTACCTAACAGATCGCGCTCGGACGCGCAAGATCGGGGGTCGGGCAATCGCGGGTTCCGACCCTTCCCAACGGTGATCTACGGCGGTCACGCCTTAGCCGCGCGGGCACGCAAAGACCCCGACCTCCGAAGGCCAACCCCCGAGGAGCGACTCGTGAAGTATAGGTATCGCGTTATGGTACATTTACTCTGATGGTCAACTGTCATCCGTCCTGACGGGACAAGACGAGATTCACCACGGCGACATTCTAGCAGAAAGCTGCGACGGCTGCCGGACACGACGTGACAGCACTGTAGCCGGCACAGTGGCATCGGACGAGCATCACAGTACCCGTCGCTACGTACGACGCGATGGGTCACGATCACGCCTGGACGGAACGAAATGATGGCGACAACGACGGAAAGACCCACCTATCGATGAGACGGCAGGATTGTGTAGGACCCACCACTTGTAACCTCAGGGCTCCTCCTATATAAAGGGAGGCCCGGGGAGCGATAGAGATACGGCCCAACATCACCACGGAAAAAGCACGAACCAACAGTCATACACACACGAAAGACAATCACGAGCTCCCTTAGAGCCCAGGGTCTTTGCATCCTTCCGAGCAAGCACCCTCGCTCTCTCACGTCCCGGATCCTCCCGCGAAGAGAGGATCATCGCCCTTGTAACATTATCATCGAGATAATTCGCTCCCTGGACTTAGGGTGTTACACCGTTCGAGGTGGTCCGAACCAAGTAAAAAATCTCCTTTAGTCTTCTTTAGACTAGGTCACATCGAATCCGAAGGCACACCTCCTCCACGAACGTATATTTACTGTGCCGATGGTCAGAACGCCGACAACTCCTGGGACTCCCGAGTCCGGAGCATGATGCTGACGCCGCCGACGCGCTTGCCGACCCCAGTCTCCTTCGACGTTTGGAGGCTGGCGAGGAAAAAATACCTCCACAACAGAAGGTTCGGTCGAATCCCCAGATACGCTTCGCAAAGCGTAACGAAGACGGCGACGTGGAGAATCCCGTTCGGCGCCAGCTGGTGGAGCCGGGCGCCGCACTGGTTGAGAACCCCGCGGAAGAAGCTGGAGACCGACAGCCCCAGCCCGCGCTCGTGGTACGCCAGGAAGCTGACGATCTTCCCCGACGGCGGCGCGGGCACGACGTGGCCAAAGCCACCCACCCAGCCCGCCGACTCCTTCGGCGGGACCATCCCAATGACGCTCCACCTCTCGAGCAGAGCGTCGTCGACGCACGATGACTCTCACTCGGACATCTTGCGGATGGCGGCGACGGAAGCGCAAACTACGGCGATCGCCGGACCTAGCAGCGCTACGAGAAAAAGCGGAGCTAACGAGCTCTTGCGTAAAGAACGAAGATGAAGCAAGGAAGTCGGGTGAAAACGTGAAGTTACCGCGCTCCTCCTTTTAAAGGGCCCGGGCAATTACTACGCCTCCCACGATCGGCCGAGGAATAACTGCTCGATCGTAGGGTCGCGCTCCGAAGCACACCCCAGTAGTTCGCCCACGACCCGCTGGCAAGCGGGCCCGGGCCACACCTCGCCGCCTCCGCCGCGGACAAGACAATAACAATTACTTCGACGAGACGGTTGCCAGAGCACGTCTGGCAGGCGACGTGACGCGGGCGCGCGAACCGCCGCGTCCTCGCCACCGTCTGACCAAATTCAAATCAACCGCTCGGATCGACCGGCGGTTCAAATTCCTGGACGGTCCGATTGCTCTCCGCGTGGAGGCACGGAAGCCGTCCGATCCCCGTAACCGTAACGGCGGATTCGAACGAGGAGAGGCGACCGAACGAAGCCCCCCACGACCGGCCGACTGACAGCCGGGGCCACCGGGCCAATCCGAACGTTCGGGCGCTGATCATCGCCGAGCCTAGGCGTGACGCTAATAATGGGCAGGAACCGCATCGAACCGGTCCGACCTAGGCGTGTTACCGAACGAAAGACCGAGAACGACCTCGGCCCGACCTCGAAGGTCGGAACGATGCGTGCACGCAGAACGAAACCCCTAACGATCGGCTGACCGACAGTGACACCGGACGAGCATCATAGTACCCGTCGCTGCGCACGACGCGACGGGTCACGACCACGCCTGGACGGAACGAAATGATGACGACAACGACGGAAGGGCCCACCTGTCAGCGAGACGGCAGGATCGTGTAGAACCCACCACTTGTAACTCCAGGGCCCCTCCTATATAAAGAGAGGTCCGGGGAGCGACAGAGACACGGCTCAACATCACCACGGAAAAAGCACGAACCAACAGTCATATACACACGAAAGACAATCACGAGCTCCCTTAGAGCCCAGGGTCTTTGCATACTTCCGAGCAAGCACCCTCGCTCTCCCACGTTCGCGAGAGGATCCTCGCCCTTGTAACATTATCATCGAGATAATTCGCTCTCTGGACGTAGAGTGTTACCCCGTTCGAGGTGGCTCGAACCAGATAAAAAATCTTTTTGAGTCTTCCTCAGACTAGGCCACATCGAATCCGAAGACACACCTCCCCCACGAACGTATATTTACTGTACCGGTGGTCAGAACGCCGACAATACTCAACATTGACAATATTTTTTATAAAGAAAGCAACATTGACAATTTTTGTTGGACATCAAAATTTCTATCTATTTAATGACCAATGTCGCTAATATCAGTTCTGACCTGCAAGTGCTATGCTATGAACTGAATTGTGTCCAGTGCTGGAAGAAGCTGCTGGTAAAGAAATTGACCCTGCTGGATTTCGTAGGCTAGCTTACTAATTATGGGCTGCTCTTTTGTACTGATTTCTCCCTTTCATTTGATCCCATCATCTAATCAGTTAGACATAATGATCTAACCAAGATATGCTGAACTCACACTAAAACAAACCGTAATAAAATAAAATAAAATATCAGAAGATGTTTGTGAGCTTATGCACTTGGTTAATGGTTTATACATTCCGATCATAATCTTTTAGAATGATAAAAGTTATATATAAATATTAGTATCTTGAGTAAATAATTTTTCTTTTGCTAAAATTTACCTTAAGTTAATATTTTTCTTTTAGACCGTAGCGTCAGCACGGACACTAGGACTATCATATCACAATTAAATCATGTAATCTTGATAATACTATAAAGGATATGCATACAAAGGAATATTCTAAATTTGAGGGGATTGTGTCGTTTTATCTTTACCCATAGCATAGCTCGGGCATATGTACTAGTTGTTAATAGTGAATTCCTGCGCATGATGCAGCATTTCTGATCTGTATGGAGAAAACTTTACATCATCAGTTGGGAGACAACTTATTGTTCTGGTTTAGAATGATTGGGCATTCATATGAATTGCTAAGGTCTAATTTTGCATTCAAAATGGTTGCAGTAAAATTGTAGGCTGATATGTCCATAGAGCTGCTATTTTTCTTTGATGTAATTAAACTGTTTCCATTTTCTCCTGCAATATCTGTTATGCAGTAAAAACAACATTTCTTTGTTTTGTGCTTCTTATTTTATTTAACTGATCAAAATTATTGTAAACAACTTTACATAGTCAGAGTGGAGGCTTGTGCAACGAGGACATAGAATTGAAGCTCATTTGGCTTTTCCTTGCCGCTGTAACCTGTAACCTGCAATCTGACACTTGGTCTCAATAAAATTTGCAAATCTTGATTTGCGTGGCATGTCTTAGGCTGTCCTAGCCTGAGATGAAATAATTTATGAAACAAATTTTCTGTTGGCTGGTCGATAGGATGACATCTTGAGCAGGACCCAGAGGGCTAAGTCAGCTGGAAACAGTTACCATGAAATAATTTCGGTGTTACGATTTGACAGTTGAGTAATGGAAAGTCAGCGCAAATTCGTGATATCCGTTATCCGAATACCAGATTGAACTAGGAAATGGAAGCAATCATTGTTTCTTAAGTTTTTGTTGCTCCTCTAGTACTTATGTTTATGTACTTGAACAATTAACAGTGAAATTTTTGAACTGATAGTTAAAAGATACAACAGAAGGGAAGCCATGGCGCAGAAGACTACAAAAGATGGTCTGACGCTTCCCTCTCAAATCTTACGCAAGTGAGAGTTACATGCATCGGACTTTTTTTTTTATAGTTAAAAGAGAATCAATTGAAACTCTTGATTTCATGTTGTGTAATTTTCCTTTGTAAGTTGAGCGGATCTTTGATTTAAGAGCATTTCCATCAGCTCTCCATTAATCTCCCTTAAATCAAAATTGAGAAAATGTGAAAAAAAAACTTACTCCAACAACTTATTTAAACACCTCTTTACTTAATTGCTCTTTCAAAGCTCCCTTTAAATGCAACTAGAAAGAGGGGGATTTCTCGGCTCCCCTATCCTTCGTCCCGCGCGCTCGAAAAGCCGTTGACGCCGAAGAAAAGTGCGCGCGCCTCTTTTTACCAGCCAATCTCGCCGCGCGGGACGATCAGATCACCGCCGCCACCAAGCTTGCCGCCCCCGACTTCCCCGCCACAGCTCGCCGTCCTCGCCGCCATAGTTCGCCGCCCTCAACTCCCCCCGCCCCTCACTACTCCCGACAGCCACTGCCTCGACACTCAAGCGACACCGACTCCTGTTCGATAGCACCGTCACACGTCACCGCAGTGCCGTCGTTCCTATTCAGCTTCCTCTCAGCCAGACTGAGCAGCGCCGCCCCACCGCATCGGGCCTCTCCGCCTCTCTGTGTATCTGCCAGAACACTGGCAGGCACAGTGTTCCTCTCCATTTTACAGAATACAGATTAATGACCATCTATTCCAACACGCATGTTTATCGTCCATTTTTTACAGAAAACAAATTAGTTGTTGCGTTGCCTAGCCTGGTCTCTCTGGCCAATACGCATGTTCATTGACTTCAGTTGTTGACATGATCAGAAAGTGCTCTCTGATTTGTACCAGTAAATCTGTGTTGCAGCTAATGAAAAAATTGCCATATGATCAGTGTTTATCCATGTTATCCAATTTTGTCCATGTTCAGTGTTTCCCTTGTGCTCTGACAAGTTTTTATCCATATCCATGTTCTTCAATTTGTGTTTTTATGTATGTGAAATGCTCTCTGATCAGTGAGTAAATAAAATGTAATCAATTTGTGGTCCAGTGGATAGTGGTTCAGTGTGTTTCCTTGTTTGAAATGGTCTTTGATCTGATCAGTGACTATCTATGTACTCCCTCCGTTTCAAAATATAAGCATTTTTAGATTTAAGTTAAAGTCAAACTTTTATCACTTTGACTATTAATAATATATAATTAATAATGTTTTATCATATGAAAATTATATTTTTTGGATTCATCATTAAATAAACTTTCATAAAAACTATATTTTTATATTAAAAATTAAGTAATTTTCTAGATATTATTGGTAGAAGTTAAAAGATTTTGACCTTATCCAAACTTAGAAATGCTTATATTTTATAACAAAGGTAGTATTTATTTTGTTTAACATTTTTAGAATCTACCTCTGTATACCTTTGTAGTTCCTAGAAGCCAGAAAAAAACATCCAGATGAAACAGATAAGCAGCTGTATACGGTGCCATGAGATAAATTCCGCTGAATCTCTGATAATGAACGCTGCTAAAATTCAACTGGATCTCTGATAACGTACGCTGCAAGAGCCGTTGATCAATTTTTAATGTGTTAATGTGTGCAGTGCTTGCTCATTGATCTATTGTTAATGTGTGTACTGTATTACTAAATATCAGGAAGGATGCTTCCTCGGTTGATCTCTATGGATGTTGACACTAGACAAAAATTTGAAAGCTGCTGCACGGCCGGCTGTGCTGGTCCTTCATGGCCAAGTACCACTGGGTGGGCGATGTTGGCTGGCGTCAGGCGAGAGGGAGCTTCAGGCGCTTGCGATCACGGTGCCTGCGATCATGGTGAGCTGGGCTGGTTGTTAATTTGGCACAGATTTAAAGGAGTTGTTGGAGGAGAGGATTAAAATATATTTTTAAATTTTTTTAGTGATTTTTAGACCGTTAGGTGAATACTCTTTCTTTAAAATCAGCTTTCCCTTTGAGAACTCAGAGACGTGAAGACTGAACTTTTTTGTGTTACCATGACCTTTTTTATTTGATTTAGTTTACAGTCAATTATCACGAAAGAGATGTCACTAGCTCTCTTCGGTTTTCAGCATACAGGAGGAACAAGACCGTCTATCTGTTGTCCATTGTACAGCCGTTTTTCAGGAGACGTGTCCGCCATGGCCGCGCTGCCCCGCACCCTGTTGCATGCCCACCCATCCACCACGCTCCACACGATGTGCGGAGCATGACTTGGGCAGGAGCGCGAGGCCGCGCCCCGCGTGCGTGGCCACGGCCGGCGCACTCACGGACGCCACCAGCGCGCGCGCACGCACGCTCGTGCCGTGTACCGGCAAGGACGACGCGCACGGTCCGTGGGTTTCTTGTCCCCCTCGCCTCGCTGAAGCGCGGCGCCAGCATCGCGCCCGATCCCCACAACGAAGCTTCGTGACGTCCGTAGTAGTACGACCGTGTGTTGGTTAAATGGCACACGTGTGGCTTGTCGCCTGCAGAATTCCAGCACTAGGTGAGCGGCGACTGGTTTCGTCGGTGGCCGTGCCTGCCTTTTCTGGAAACGCAAAGGGAGTACGCGCCGCTGTGATCCCTCTTTGAATAGCTGGAACCCTTGGATCAAGAGACTTACGATCTTTCTGCATCTTCTCTACGAGAATACTGGAGAGCTGTCATCTTAGAGATCGAGCGTGGTTGACTATTGGATTGCGCGCTCGATCGCACCGTGTGGGATCGCAAAATCGGGTGGCACGTCCGGTCCACCACCACTCCATTGCACATGACAGCACGAGAATTATTTGGTCAGAGTCAGACCAGCAGAAAATGATGCAGCAAGTCACTTCATTTATTTTTTCACGCGAACAATTCCATGCAAGTTACTGAAGCACAGATCAATGAAGTGGTTCCACGCTTACGGCCGTAAACTGAACTCTATTGCTGACTACTTCTACAACGTACTCCAGTCCAGCGGTCCAGCCAATCCAGCCATCGCGCTGTGCTGTTCAGCTAAAGCCACGCAATGACGCAAAAGCGCAGCTCGGGATCGAGCATCGGACGACAGCGGAGCCTGCGCCAGGCGCCCGCAACCACACCGACCGACGGAAATTCCCGCCGCGGTCGTCGCCCGCCGCCCCGGCCCGCACGCCAAGACACGGTCCCCTCTGCCATCTCGGTCACTGGCAATGGGCCCCGTGCACTACGGGCCCACCACATCAGGCGCACGGAACCGTCACCGTCACCCCCGTCCGCGCGGCGACGCGATCCGCGACAGCTGCGGCAGCAAGACAAGGGACAGACGAGGCGGGGGCTCCACCACCCCGCGTCCGCTTTTCCTTTTCTCCCCTTCGCTTCCTCTCTTCGGGGGCGATCGCCATCGCCGTCGCCGCCCACCCCACTTCGCCGCGACCGCGACAGCCGCTGCTGCCGAAAGTGCCCCTGTCTGCTGCAGCAAAGTATCCCACCCCGCGGCGCGGAGTGGCGCACGCCACGGCACTGCTGCTGGTGGCTGAGTCCTTTGACCGGGGGGCGATCCCGTCCCGTGTCGCTGTTCCTGACTTGGCCTTGGTTTCGGCTTCCGCGGCCCGTCGCTCGGAGCCGCCACAGGGCTTCGGGTTACCACCCTTGTCTGCTTCCTTTGCTTCGCGTTGGAGCTCTCTCCGACTCTCCGGTCTCGTTAGCGACTGCTGGTTGCCGCTGAGCTTCCTCAAAGGTGCGTACGGCTACTGATTAAACTGAGGGTTCGTAATTGGTGAGTTTGGGATCGGCTGTCGGTTGGGTGATCACTTGGCACAGCTGTTAGTGGCGAAGATCTGTTTCTGTTTGGCCCCCTTGCTTGATCGGCAGTGAAGAACGGGTGTTTCAGTCGCTTGAGGGCAAGATCAGGTTTATTTGTTGTCTCGATTGGGGCTTCGCTTTAGTACTAGACGGGAGCTTTTAGATGCCGGGGAACCGTGGCTGATGATGTAGTGATGCTGGATTTTTTGTTGTCTCGATTGGGGCTTCGCTTTAGTACTAGACGGGAGCTTTTAGATGCCGGGAACCGTGGCTGATGATGTAGTGATGCTGGATTTGTTAATTGCAGATTAAGATTTGGCTATATGGGCTCGCGTTATGCTTGTGCTGGCCTACTCTGCACCTGATACTATTTGATTAGTTTTTCCTGTGAATCTATTTGTGCTGGTGGGTTTCCGTTGTGATTGGGTCCATTTGATGCTTAACCAGCTTGAGTTAAACCGCCAGGTTATGTAAACTGGGTCTATGAAGCTAGAATTCCAAATTATTTTTGTATTGTAGTACTAGTTAATTCAGAAGATGCCACCTTGTCCTAGCAGCACCTAAATGTTATTGTTTTTCTTTTCTTGTGATAGGTTTGTGTTGAAGGCTGAGCGTGTCCTGCCATGGCTCTCGAGGCAAAACAAGCTGGTCTATGTATCAAGAAAGTTTTGAGGTTTCCCATTAGGAAGGGCTACAGATTTGTTTCCGAGCATCCAGTCCTCTTCAGTTTGGGTGTCCTGCTCTATTTATTGTACAGAGCTACACCAGGGTTCTTTGCATTCTTGCTTTCTTCGTCTCCTGTAATTATATGTACTACTCTTCTTCTTGGAATCCTCCTGAGTTATGGGGAAGTTAATCTTCCTGAGG
Source organism: Zoysia japonica (assembly GCA_001602275.1). Lineage (NCBI taxonomy): Eukaryota > Viridiplantae > Streptophyta > Magnoliopsida > Poales > Poaceae > Zoysia > Zoysia japonica. The sequence continues at coordinate 1,350,182 of BCLF01000040.1, forward strand.
TTGGTGAAGATCACAAGGGCACTCCAGAAATTTCAGATTTCAAGGTTGGAAACTCGCCCAGTGGTATTCACTTTGAAACAAGGCAGACACTTTCAGTGCCTGAAAATAGTGAGAACACATCATGCTTCAAAGAGAGAGAATCTAAACAGATGGTTTTTGTCAGAGAAAGAGCTAATGAGCATGTTGATCTGGATGATGATGTTCCTCTTCTGAGAAAGGTTGGTGAAGAAGATGATAGGTATGATCAGCGTAACATACCAAGAGCATTAACGCCATTTCCTTCTATGGTCAGTCTTCGTCAAGAGGGTGGTGCTGGGGAGGAGTTAAATAATGAGAAAGAAACTGGGGATTCATTGTTAATAAAAGATCAGGTTTACAGCCAGACTAGCCTATTTGATGGTGACCTTCTGACTGGTCTGAATTCAAAAGATACAAACTTTGGCTTGTTTTCATCCAGTGAGAAAGTTAACAAAAATGCAGAAATGGAGAAAAAACTGAATCAGGAGGGGATATTTCCAGATTCAGTAGCTAGCGAAGAGAAAGAGGTTTCTGAAGAGAAGCAATCTGTAGGTTTGGCTGGAAATTGCAAACCAACCCATGCTGTATCTGCTCATCTGTGGAAAGGGAAAGACATGCTTAATATTGATACCAGCAATGTTGTTGAGGACAGCTTGCTCGACTCCGGTCTTGGCTCACCTTGGGCGAGAATTAGCAGTCAGGACGGCTCATCTGGTTTTGACTCTGATGGGGCTGAGAGTTCTTCTCCTGATGCTTCCATGACCGACATTGCTCCTGTTCTTGATGAGATCGACCCACTTTTGGGTTCTACTTCAAGTCGCCCCAACCCTGTTCCGAAGGACGAATCAGACACTGATTCTCATGTCTCTGAGGACCATGAAATTGAGGATGACAGTAATGATGAAGGTGATGCTAAAGATAACATCGAGATGAAGAAGAAAGATGACGAGAGGGGAGCTGCATTTCTCTGGACAGCAGATGATGAAAAGAATCTAATGGATCTTGGGTACTCTGAGCTGGAAAGAAACCGCAGATTGGAACTTTTGATGGCTAGGCGAAGATCCAGGAAAAACATAAGATTTGAAGTTGATAACAGCTTGATAGATATTGATAATAATGGTGCTGGTAGAAATTTAGATGACTTGTCACGCTTCCGTGCACATATACCACCTATTTCAGTGCCAAGGAGGAACCCTTTTGACCTTCCCTATGATTCAGAAGAAGCAATTCCTGGCTCAGCTCCTTCAATTCTGCATGCGCGAAAGAACCCATTTGATCTTCCCCTTGAACAGCCCAATGTCAGTGGTACTGATGCACATGATGATTCAAATTCTGGAGAATCCGTGTCTTCCTCTCATCGTGATATACTCTTCAGAAGGCATGAAAGCTTCAACTTTGGGAGGACGGATACAACCCAGGAGAGGCGATTTTCTAGATTAAAGCCATATTTTGTCCCTGAAATAGTGGAGTGGACTGCAAGCAATTTCCAAAGACAGTTCAGCGATAAGAGTGAGTCCAAGTTGAGTTCTGTTACTGAGTCTGATGTGGCTTCTTCAGCTGCTGATCAGGAGGTTCACAAGGATCATTATGTAAAGGATTCACAAATGGACCTTGGGTCACCATCTCTTCTAAGACAGGACAGTGACCTCACAAATGTTGGAAGTGAATGCTCAGATGGTATCAACTCTGTGGATGTTGAACTAGACCACAGTGACATTGATGACCGTGAAATTGCTCTGCAGCACTTTGTTTTTGAAAGGTCGCAAGAAAGGGAAGCATATATTGCCTCAACGAAAGGAAAAGGTTCTGAAGAAGATTACACACTCAGTTCAGCTGGGAATCCTACGATATCATTGCATCCAGTTCCTGACCTGCTTACCTGGGAAGATGGAGATGGTAAGATACTTTCTGACTAGTTTATTTGATATATTATGCCATATTCCTGTATGGCAGCTTTGTTTGAATTGCGTCCCATGCTCCCCTTATGTAGGTGACAGCAGCCTTGGTGCCAAACCTTCTTTTGAACCAAACAAAGAAGTTGACTGCTCAGAATGGGTTTCATCCTCCAGGGCATTTGAGGAGGGTGAATCAGGTTCTGGGGACCTTCCGTCGTATTTTGACACTGAAGTTGCATCAAGTTCAAACACAATCATTCTTGGTGCAAGCAACCCATCTGATAAAGATAGGAATGATGACTTCATGTCCTATCCAAACCATGAGATGAATTTAGGTAACCTAATTCATGGATCTATGGAGTTGCCTTCTGAATTTATCAATGAAACATTGCCAGTCATATCTAAGGACCTGCACCCGATCCCTGAGGAGAGAGTTATTGAGAACTTCAGTATGCAAGAAAAGCATGAAACAGCAGTATTTACTGATCCAGCTGCTGCTGTGACTGGCTTGCATGTGATTGAGGAGCACTTCGATGTTGGATCTGATGTAAATCTGAGCTCTGCAGTTATAGCCCCATACCCTCAAGCAAATGATATCGTTAAGTCTCCATCAATTGGGCCCCCAGAAATCTTTAATCCCTTTGTTTCCAGGGCTGTTGAACCTAACTTGGTGGATGTAGATGCCTTGAAGGAAGAAATTTCTGCAGAATATGTACTTGATTCGGATGATGAAGCTGGTAAAGTATATCCTGAACCTATGGAGGACAGTGGAATTGATGAAAGTTTCTTGTCAGAATTGGATACGGTAGGAGATTTTCGTGTAGAACCAATGGGACTGGACCAACAGGTGCCAAATCATGCTTCACATTCTGATAGCCATGCAGATGGAAATGGTGTTGCTGTGGATCCTGTGATTAGTCCTCATACTTCTGACAACATCTCCCTGATCATGTCAGATTCTCTAGGCTCCAGGGAGCAGTCTCCATCAGTTGATCACATAAACGACTCAGAGTTTAGTTGGTCATTTGAAGTATCTCATGGTGACCCTGAGAAAACCGTCTACAATCCCCGAAGACGGATTCTTGAAGGAAGCTCGTTTGAAGCAATGGATACTGAGCTGAAGCCACCACAGAGTGAGGAGGAAACACCTTCTGGTGATACACTATCATCATCAATCTTAGGAGCCAGGTCAAGTGACACAGAAGTCACGGAAAAAGAGTCCATGCCAGCTGCAACTGATCCTGAGATAGCAGTTCTTGATGCCAAGTTTCCTGAGGATATAGAGAATTCCTTTAAACTTGTTAGTGATGATGTGGCTGCTGAAGTCAGCTCGAACACTGGAGCTTCACGCATCCTTGGTGTTGATGTGGATTCAGAGCCCACTGGGCAGTTGCATGTCGCTGATGCAAAATGTTTGGATGACATACATGCTGCTTTAAAGGTACAATCTGATTCTGTTGTGAATAGCCCTTTGGAAGAAAACGAAAACAAGGATGGTTATGGAGGTACCACAGAATCCAGAAATGATGATACTCCAGAACAAGTGCAGGCCGAGAGTCAGCTTAATATCGGAGATGGTAGGGAAGCTGCGGAACAGGTGGAGGGTACCAGTAATACGAGTTCTAGTGACGCAAAGACTCACGATGATGCGGTGTCTAATAAGCCTGAGACTGACAGTGCCAAGAGTATTGTACAGGCAATGGAGCCCCAAGGGAAAAACGAAAGTGGACAACAATGAGTTGTATCAGTGTGAATGGTAAAAGGAAATGACATAATGCTGTCATAGGCGATGCTACCCTGTTAAGACAAAACTATTCTTTTGCTGAAGGGTAAAAGATCTCATTGTAGATTACACCGCTGAAGCGCTCAGCTTCAGGGGCCTGCAGCTGTGCATATACCTCGTAGTATGCAAAATACAAGTTTTGATGTAGATTGTTGTGAGACGCGTTTGTTTTATTTTATTAGCCTTTCACAGGTTTGGTGGGTTTGTTTTAGTTTGATTCCCCATCCTTCGGCTGCAATTTGTGCTTCGTGTATAAGAAAGTTTTGGCTGTAATTTGAAGAGATGTTACTATGTTATGAATATGTTGCGAATATGACTTATATTGAATAATAGCCCAGAGGGGATATGCACCGTATACTCTCCAGCATCAGAGAACGTGCGGCGCGCGCACACGGACAGTCACGCTCGTGCTGCATGGATTAGGGCCTGGGTCGTTTCAACCTGCAAATAAGGAAGGCGGGACGGCCAGCCTCATCCTGGGCGAGGCTGCGGCCTCGGCGTTATATAAGGATTTTTTCAGCATGTGCTGACGGCAGGTGGAAGCATCGGCCATTGAATGGTGCGCGGAGATTCGTGCAATGGTTTGGGTATTTGTACGATGGTCGGCTTCTATCTTGCGCTATGGAACAGGAGCATGTCTCATTGTTCGGTTGACCATGGATGGAACAGAAAAATCTAAACGCCCCCACCCCCCGATATTTTTCAATTCACCCTATTTTCAAAATCCCCTCATCCACAAGCCCTAACCGACCAGGTACAACCCAGGTTCGCTCCGGTCTGGTTTGAACGGTTCAGCGGTTTTCGAATTTAAATTTTTTAAAATTTTAAAAATTTGGTGGATTTTAAAATAAAAAAATATGTAAAAAATTAGATGAAAAATGAAACTTTATGGTTGAATTAGTTTTTAAAAATATTTTAATTTTGGTGCCGAAAAAATTCGAAGAAAATTGAATGAAGAATATATAAACAAACTTATCCGGAGTCAATGGTGCACAGCCTCTTCTGGCCTTCCTCTTTCTACGTCCGTGAGTTGCGCCCGCATATCCGCTGCTCTACCGCGCCGTCCGCCGCGTCGAAGCCAGGAACCAAAAGGGAACAACGGCGCGGTAACCACGGCTAGCCGCGCGCGCGCCTGCAGCTTCTCAAGCTGTCCGTCTTCATCGGTTAGCCGGGCGAAAAGGGCGGCTAGCCGCGCGCCTTCGACGGTAAGCCGACGCCAGAGGCAAACCGCTCGATTTGAGCGGTAGGCCGAGCGATTAGCGCGGAAAGTCGTCGGATCTGGTGGGTTTCTGTGGCAGAGAAGGTGAGATAGTTGTATTTCTGTTTTTTTTTCAAATATTGGTCGATTTGTTAGCAACTTTAGAACATAGTTGGTCATTTTTCAGGTATTGTTGGTTCTAAGATGGCAGATCAGTCCGATTCGGTTTGAAATCATAGGGATAACGTGTATCTCAGGTTCCGTTTCAAATATTGCAAGTCCGTGAAGAGAGAAGGTGGTGCCACACGATTCAAGCAACATTACATTCGGTATATCGTGAAACCAGCATAGTTGGGTGTTCTCATGTTCCTACTGACGTGCGACACTATTTTCGTCGAGAGCTTGATAGAACCGCTGAGCAGAGGAAGGACCGAGCTAAACAGACCCTCAGACAACACTAGGTTGCAGGTGAGAAAAATGTCAGGAGGACAATGAGGAGATGCAGGCTGCCATGAGGTTATCTAGAGAGAAGGAGAAATTTTGACAACGTCAACGTTTGTATGGCGGTCAGTTCAAGAGTGGTGATGCTGGTGCTGGTTCATCGCAATGTGCTTCTGATTCGTCGCAAGGAGGTGGTGGGTCTGGATTGTTTGGCATGATGAGGAGGTCCAGGTCACAGAGGTGAAGTAAGGAACGGATTCAAACTAGGATTGATACAGGTTCTATGGAGTGCGAAGAGCAAGCTAGCAAAGTCAGCCATTGGACGCGCATGATCAAAATTATTTTATACAGAAGCCATCTCTGGTAGAAAAGCAGATAGTCCATATTTTGTTAGTACTATCAAAGACACAGAGATGGGGTACGAGACCTTTATTTTATTTTATTACATGTTTTCTTATATTTTATCATATTTATATTATATGTCATGATGTTTGCAAGTGAGAGCGTGTCTAATCCAACTAGAAGAGAAATGGATGGCATATATCTTGATACCGACGAGCAAGATATCAAGAAGAAATTTGATAAATTCAAAATAGAGTGGATGATATACGGTGTCACGATTATATGTGACTCTTAGACTGGCCCTATAGGCATGAGCTTGATAAACTTCATGATCTACTGTAAGGTGTCATGTTTTTTCACAACTCATGTGATGTTACTGAACAAAGCCAATCTGCGAACTTTATATTCAAAGTACGAAACATATGTTTATTGTTTGGCAGTATTTGTTTTATTTGTACCAATGTTATTTTGAACAATGAAACGTTGTTGTGCAGAAAATGAATAAGTTATGCATTGGTGTAGGTGCAAACAATTGTCGGGATCACGTACCCCGGGTACCTAACAGATCGCTCCAACGTGAGAAAGTCGGGGGTCAGATGACACGGGCTCCGACCCCTCCGCGACGACCTACGACGGCTATCGCATGGCCGCGCAAGGGCGCGAAGACCCCGGGCTCTGAGGATAACACCCGGGAGCGACCCCCAGGAGGCAGGTACCGCGTTATGGTACATTTACTCCGAGAACCAGCTGCCATCCGTCCCGATGAGACAGGACGAGATTCACCACGGCGACACTCCAGCAGAAAGCTGCGACGACTGCCAGACACGATGGGACAGCACTGTAGCTAGCACAGTAGCGCCGGACAGAGACCACGGTACCCGCCGACATGCCCAACGCGACGGGTCATGACCGCGCCTGGACGGAACGAAGTGATGTCGACAACGACGGACGGGTCCACCTGTCGGCGAGACGGCAGGATTGCGTAGGACCCATTGCATGTAACCTCAGGGCTCTCCCTATATAAAGGGAGGCCCGGAGAGCGATAAAGGGGAGAGGGGAACACCACACCAAACACACCCCGATTTTCCCACACCCAGGGTCCTCCCGCGAAGAGAGGCCCCCGTCTTGTAACATTATCCTTGAGATAATCCGCTCCCTGGACGTAGGGTATTACACCATTCGGGTGGCCCGAACCAGGCAAAAAATCCCCTTGAGTCTACCTCAGATTAGGCCATATCGAATCCGAAGGCATACCATCCATCACGACCGTATATTTACTGTGCCGGTGATCAGAACGCCGACAGTTGGCGCGCCAGGAAGGGGCCTAGGCATCTCCTTTGGTGTGCTTTCGTTTCGGTTTCTTGATGGCCCTATACTTCGTGGTAGGGGACGTTTCGATCTCTCGCCTCCGCTTCGAAGACGCCACGGTCACTGTCTCTAGAGACGGTCGATCGTGGCAAGCCCCCGCCTTCGCCTCTGGGCAGACCTTCCGTTTCAGGAGCCTGGACTTCGTCGCGGACGAAGGCGGCAATCTCTGCCTCCAGGCTCCGCGTGGAAGGCGCCCTCGCTGGTGGCCCCGGAGCCATCCTATTTTAGGGC
>BCLF01000040.1:1366265-1377002 GCA_001602275.1 Zoysia japonica
GACGAGAGTGCAGAAGACGAAGTCGAGCTCGTTGAGGCCGAAGTTGGGGCGGGAGGCCATGTCCCCGAGCACGCAGGCGGTCACGCCGACGAGCTCCTCCATGAGCACCTTGAACGGGAACTGCGGGTCGGCGGCGACGCGGGCGGCCCAGCCGGCGAGGAAGAGGCCGAGGATGCCGCCTTTCCTGCCGTCACCGCCGCCGGAGTCCGCGGCGTCGCCAGATCCTCCGCCGTAAGAGCGCGGGGGAGGAGGAGGGGGCGGGGGCAGCCTCCCTCCCGGGCCTGACGGCAACGGGGACCGGAGGCGGAGCAGAGACGCCGACGAGGAGTTGGACAGCGGCGCGAAGCGGAGGTTCGCGGTGGGGCCGGCACGGTGGGGCGCGATGCGCGGGGAGGAGTCGAGGTGGGTGGCGGGGAGGAACTTCGCGGCGGCGAACGCCGTGGAGGCCATGGCGGTGGAGAGGAAGGCGGATCACGTCTGCTCAGCGCCCGTGCGGAACGGCGGTGGCGGCTCGGTAGTGAGGCGAGCGAGTTGGTATGTCTCTCCGTCTCAGATGGGCAAGGTTTTTTTTTTTTCCCTCAGCTGGTTGGTGTTGTCGCATGGTGATAGTGGGCGGGTTGGGCCCAGGCCTGTGGGCCACGCGGCACGGAGCGGCAGTGCACCGCCGACGATCTTTCGGTGGACTGGTGGGGTGCTGGGGGGGCTCGGATCGGCGCGGCCACCTGTCCGCCTTCGGCGGCGGCGCGATCGCTGCTGCTGAAATCCGGCATGGCGTTTGGTCGCTTTTTACAGTACGGCGTCACAAATTTGGAGCGTTCTGGCTTGCTGATTTCCTTCCTCTGTTCCTTTCGAAAACGCTGGATCTCAGTTTTGTCACAAAACTGTCTGTTCGAACTCCAGTTGCATAATTAGAAAACAATGATTCAGGTACGAAGTATGGACTGAAACGGATGAGATCATGACAGTGAAAATGAGAAACAAAGTGAGGCCGCGGAGTGACAGGATTTCTGTGCATAGAGTAACATCACAGCGAGCGTCAGTTAGGAGTACAACACTTGCAAACTGCAAGCAGCTATGCTTGTGAAGGAGCTTACAGTACAGCCGGAAGAGCATAGGAAACTGTAACACCAAACTCTCACCCAGGTGGCCAGTTCATCTGCCGCCCACCGAGGAGATGAACGTGGAGGTGGTATACAGATTGGCCTACGAGACAGAATACAGGGTTAAAAATCAGTAAAATCATCCCCCAAGAAGATAGATATAACCATATTCAGTGGACGATGCTAACAGTCACATACATCCTCTGGGCCCATCGTTGATGACAATCCTGAAGCCATCGTCAAGTCCTTCCTGCTTTGCCACAATCTTTGCAGCATATAGAAGACTTCCCAAAACCTCGACGTGCTTTTCTTCTGCCTGTGAATAAATACACGGAGGCATTATCGCTAGCGTTCTCTGTTTGCCAACAGACATGGATATTCCTGGAATAAACTCAAAGAAGTCTATGTCTCGTACAGATGCTGTCGTGCCATTTTGTCCTTCACATTCAGATGGTTCTGTGAGGTACAGGGTGCTGAGAGGTAGACTCTTGAAGATTGAAGCCTGTCTACCACTTATGACCTACTTCTACTAGTGGCATATATCAGTTCAAGAATATAGATGGTGTGGGAATCTGAATTTTAGAAATTGCCTAGCGTTTTATTTACCCAAGACCCATACATCTAATCGTGCTTCTACAGAAGATAATATAACAGTTACTGAAGATGACAAAATAAGCAAGCCGTGATCCTTAATGTAGTCACTAGTTTAGAGAACACAATAGCTATAATTGAATCTCTTAAACAGAATTTATAATATCGACTTGGCAAAGTAAAATCCACTGCAATAGAAAAGATGAGACAGCTATAAGTACCTTCGATAATCTAGATAATCCATCTTTAACCTTGGGTATGATTATAATATGTACAGGAGATTGGGGTGATATGTCTCTGAATGCAAGGACCTGCAGCAACAGGCAATTGAACATCCAAATGCAATATTATAAATCTTAAATCATGTATCATACTAACAGGGATAGTCGTGATAAAACATGTTGCTCTGAAGACTTCTTATACTGCAGTATTTGGTGTATGCGGAAAATTGTGACAGTCTAACATTTCACATTGATTATTACAATAATTAGATATATGTAAATGTGCTTTTCTCTGAAATTATCTGGTTAAAAATTTCACTAGGTTTTGTACGCCATCATGCCAAGTTGTCAAGGACGAAAATTGAGGGTAAGTAGCTCTCATGTTTTGTGAATGGCATGTCAAGGAGGAACAACCACGTGTTGTGGCGTATTGTGGACGCCACAACACCCTGCCCAATAGCGGCAGCCAGTTAGTTAAGGTTTGTTAGTTTAAAGATTAGATTGTTTAGGGTTTGTTAGTTAAAGATTAGGTTGTTAGGGTTTGTTTTAGTCGGTTTAGGGTTTGTTTAGCCCTGCTGTTTATATAAGGCAGGCAGGAGATCTATTGAGGGTTAAACAGAAAAGAAGTTGATCTTTCCACGGAGAAAAGATTAACTTCCGCTGTAGCCGTGGCCGGGTACGTGTCCCAGCCCGGTGGATCCTCTACCACAATAATTGGTATTCAAAGACTAGCACCGGCGCATCGCTTCAATGACCGGCGCCATCGATCCTGTGGCCACCACCACAACATCTTCAAAGTTCGATCTTCTCATCGTCATGATGGAGAACATCTGTCGGGAGGCGAGTTCTACACGGGGCAAGCGAGGATATGAACATCGCATTACAGCGATAGAGATCGGCCAGATCGCATTGCCACATGCAATGCCATCACCGACCGACATGGAGGTGCCGGCATCACACACGAAGACAGAAATCTTCGTGGCAATGGTGTCGCCTCCAATAATCAGCACCATCACCATCTCAAACGTCTCTCCAACCATCAGGGCCGATCTGTGCAGCTCGATCCCGGATGTCCCCATCAGGACGTCAGTGCCATCTGCACCTGCAGTTCTCCCCACACAGGCAATGTCACATGGCAGCAGATCTCTTGATTCTCTCGTGGCCAGGCAATCATCATCTTTGTTCTTCCATGAGCGCTCATTACCGACCTATGGACTAGGCCAGCCCTCCATAAGCACTACTGGGGACGTTCTGTGGGCTGACAGAACACTTCTCGAACGTTTACAGCCCTGGCTTGGATGGGTTCCATTGGGTAGGAGGCAGCCTCCTTTTGTTCTTTAGATTTCGGCCGTCATTGGTTAGGATTAAGTTCTCAAGCAGAGATATAAAAAGCTTAATTAGTGTCACAGCGCGAGGACAAGCTGTCTTTGGGAGAGGGGAGTAGTATTGTGGCGTATTGTGGACGCCACAACACCTTGCCCAGTAGTGGCAGCCAGTTAGTTAGTATTTGTTAGCTTAAAAATTAGGTTGTTTAGGATTTGTTAGTTAAAGATTAGGTTGTTAGAGTTTGTTTTAGTCGGTTTAGGGTTTGTTTAGCCCTGTTGTCTATATAAGACAGACAGGGGATCTATTGAGGGTTAAACAGAAAAGAAGTTGATCTTTCCCAGGGGAAAGATTACCTTACGCTGTAGCCGTGGTCGGGAACGTGTCCCAACCCGGTGGATCCCCCACCACAACACATGTGGACAGGACACCAAGGTTAATGGAGGCATCATTGTATTAAAAGCTGGCAACAAGTAAACTGCATAGCCTTAGATGATAAAGAACTTTACCCCAACAGCACAGATAATATGTACCTTTTGGTCCTCATAAACCACCTGTGATGGGATTTCCTTCCGGATAATTTTGTCGAAACTGCAAAAGCAGGGAAGGGCTAGCAATGTGAATAGAGGACATACAACACATGTAATTGTATACATAACCTGAAAAACACAGATGCTGGCCATTATTTGGCATATCTTGTCAGCAAATGTGATAGTATGTAAATTACGAATGCATAACATTCGCTCCCGCTGCTTGTCCTGATATTCACTTTTGTATTGCAGATAACTAATAACCAGGCTAGTTGACTAGGAGTGATACACAAATGTGATAATAGCAAGATTTCAGCAAGCTTCCCCGGCCATAGGTTCAGTACATCCCAATGAAAAATCGATGTTGAACCAACAACAGACTTTCAGTAAATCAAGGAGAATTTTCACCAGATGTCACAATTTGTGTATTTTACTATTTTTTTCATGAAGATGAAGGTAATCTAACAGTAACCCCATCCAACACTAAAAGGAGGTTCCTTAAGATGAATGAGCTCCTGCTAATGGGATTTGTACAATTGTGCTCCAACATGACGCTGCCGCAATTGCATGCCCACAAAGCACGAATTTGCCCAACTGCGCCCTGCTACTTCACAGGTACCTGCCTTGATTCATCTAGTTCAGTGAAAATCTAGTTACAGTGCACCATTTAATACAAATCTCCCTAAAAATTGAAACTTACTCCTTGTAGGAGAAAAGAATCCTGACTAGACGATGTAGTCAGGATTCCGTAGAGGTTGCTTCTAGCCCCAGTATCGGTCCAAATGCTACAGTACTACTAACATCTATACGACCCAAAAATGAAAAATATAGGCTCGGTTCTCCTATGTCGACAGTATGACGGGACGGTAACAGAATTGGGAGAGAGTAGAGAGAGGCTGACATGGTGGGGCCGTCGATGGGCTCCGCGGCGAGGGCGGCTTCCTTCTCGCCGGCTATGGGGGTTGGTGCGCTGCCGAGCGAAGAGCAGAAGTGGGACGCGAGGACCGCGAGCCGATCACCACCACTGCTCGCCGTCGGCGCATGAGGTTGGGCGCCGGCACCGCCGCTCCGGCTCATCGCTCGAGTCGGGTCAGGTCACACCCGCACCCTGCTGGCTTGCGGCTCGCCCTGCTGCGTCCTTCAGCAAATGAGATCATTTCAACCTGCTCCTACTACGGGTTTACGCTTGCTGCAAATCAAAGCGCTTACTCTATACCACTGTGGATTACGCTTTTTGTGAATTAAAGCGTACTCATCTCAGTTAAAGCCTACTAGTGCAGTTGCCTTAAACTGGATGCAGCCTAATGCGTTCTGCCTTGTATTATTGTAACAGCTGATCAACCGATAGTATATTAGGAATAATCACGAGCCAATAATTCAGCCGCTTAATTAACAAATACTCCAGAACATCACATATAAATGAGCAGGGTAAGTAACAATCTAAAGAAACCTACGAACACTTAATTTTGTCCTGTGGATTTACGTTGGCATCAAGGCCTCCGAAACAACGATGAACACACAGCATATACTAAAGGTTCCTGCTAAACAAGAGAGGAGCGCAAATCATCGAGCTAGGATCTGCCAAAAAGTTCCAAGCTCGCAAAAAGATTCTATACCAAGGTGGTAAAACTTGCAAGCCACAGAACTTAAATCTACAAAACAACATATTCTTGTCATATTCAGAAGGTCGCCGAGCCTGTTCTCCTGAGTTGATACTTGGGCTCTGGGAAAGGTGCAGAGAAAAGCAATTTCTCCAACTCCTGAAGATGACGCAAAAAGAGTGCATAAATCAATGATATGCATAAAAAATACTCCCTCCGTTCCAAAATATAAGCATTTTTAGGTTTAGTCAAAGTTAAACTTTTATCACTTTGATCACTAATAATATATAATTAATAATATCTTATCAGATAAAAATTATATTTTTTTGAATTCGATATGAAATAAGCTTTCATAAAAGTTATATTTTTATATTAAAATTATGTAATTTTTTAGATATTATTAGTTAAATTTAAAATAGTTTGACGTTATATTTATATATTAAAACGTAAGCATTCTCTCAACTCTCGTTGCGCCACATCATCTTAAAAAATATTAATCGTCGGATTAAAATCTAACCGTGTATATTAGGAAGGAGAAAAAATCATTTCTCCGGTGAACGTAGCAGCGTGCTTCTACTCGACGAGAACAGGCATGAACGGCCGTGCCATTGCCTTAGCTTTTTTCAGGTCCGTACGCTATTCTGTCACAGTTTTTTGCATGGATAGTGAAATAATAAAAAAAATCTTTATAAATTAAACCCAGTGGATTCTCTTTAAATATCTGAAGTCATATCATCAATAAATATTAGATCGTTAGTTCAATCCTCAGGTACACAAAGAGTTGAGTATACCTCTGTAATTACTTTTGCTATAAATTCAATATAACTATTAAAAAAGATATAAGAGAAGTTTTTATAAATTTATTCTATTTCTAGGTGTTGCAAGTATATGCTAAAATTAAAGACCTTTTATATGTTATGAAAATATATATTTAGATAACTTAAATTGTTTTATCTCCTAAAGATGCTCTTTGATTACTATGAGAACTAAGATTTAATTTTTTCTGTTTACAACTTCGGTCTAAAAAAATAGTAGTTTTAAATGCAATGTTTTAATCAAACATTGCCAATATAAATTAGAAATAATTTTAAATTTATTAAGTTACAAAATTAAAAAAAAATTGTTTTAAAAATACTCTCTTAAAAGTATATCGATGCTACTTTTTATTAAATATTTTATAGATAACAAGAGTCACGCTTATGCTTTGCAAACCATGTCGACAACTTCTTTTTGATACTAGAGTATATGTTTATAAAACTTTATCATCCATGTCAAATCAATTATACTTTTATTTGTTAAATAATAAATTTAAAATATACTAGTTCAACTAGAGTTGCAAAATAAAAACATACACGAAAAGCACTGCAATTGCCACGCATATTTTCTAGTCCAAACTTATAAATGCTTATATTTTGCAACGGGGTAGTACCAAACAATTTGATTTTAGTACATTATTTCAAAAAAAAATTGTTTTTAGTACAGGATACAAGAACCTACTGTGGAAGCTGTGCTAGATTGAATAAAACAAGCAGGATACCATCAAAACAATAATCTGCATGTAGCTAAATAATCTATGATGCTGAATGAAACATTTGCAGCAGTGGCAGGGTATACCGTCCTTTTCTATTCAGTAGCCACACAAGAAATGCATCACAAGTGCAATATAAGTTCAACCTTGTTAATCTTTGATAATCTCACTACATACATACTAACATGACTTCTTTTGTAAAGATAAAGTACCTTTTGATAATCTTACTACATACATAAGATGACTTTTTTTTGTAAAAGAAGTACATACTCCTACATAAGATGATTTCTTACTGCATACTACACTAGCAAAATAGGGATGGAACTATGATACCAATGTATTGAAAAGATTAAGTACCTTTTGCCTTCTTAGCCTCTCATTCTCTTCCTCCAAACGAGACACCTTGGTTTCAAGTTCACTAGTGTAGGCCTGTTGCAGATACTATAACGTAAGCAATTCACGCTAAAACGGAGCAGAAATTCATCACGTTCTAACATTTGCTACTCATAGGTCACAAGAAAAAACTAATCTATGAAAGTAGCATTGATACTATACTAATCAACAGCTAGAAATTCTTGACTAGAAGAATATTAAAACACAGAAAGGCAGCAGCAACCATCTTCCTAGCCCTGGAACGTGCAGCTGACTCCCTGTTCTTGATCATTCTCTTCTGCCTTCTCTCCATCAGCTTGTCTTCTACATATCCTGTGGTACCACGCTTCCTACCCGGTGCAGTCATGTTGCCATCGGAGTAGGCCAATTCCATAAGAGCGCCCAGGGTCAAGGACTAAACGACTCGGCATATAAAGCACCAGGCGGAGCAGGTGCTCCTTAGACACACGAGAGTAGTTAAAGGCGCGCCGGCAAGCCTGCGTACTTGTTATTAAGAATTGAGCCAGCCGGCCCTGCTTTTCTTTGCCAACCCAATAGGAGCAAATGACGGAAGCACTAGGCAAAGCAAAACGGTGATCAGATTTTTTTTAGGGACGGAGATCAGGTACCAAGCATCAGAAACATCAGTACCTGGATCACTGAATGGTCATGTCTCCTGATGCGAGGATTACGTCCTTTTCCCCTGCCTGCTCTGCTACGAAGGTGCACGGTGACGGGTGACCCTGGCAGTGGTTCATTTCCCTGCATCCGTAACAACGAACAACTCTCTCTTATTTTAAATTATTGATACTATTAATTTTTAACATCAATTTTAATTATTTATTTTATTTAAAAAATTTGTTTTAATATATAAAATTATTAGTTTTAATTTGAATAAATTTTTTAAATAAAATGAATAGTCAAAAAATCCAAAGAGTGGTAATTATCATGTCTTCAGAATTGTTCGCTTGCTCAGAGTCTCAAACGTCACCGGGCCGCTGCTTCGCTGCTGCAGCTCGGCCGGATCAGAGTTGACAGCCCCCACTGCGACCGCGCAGCTCAAGAGGCCTGGCCGGGCGTTACAAAACTGCGACCACTGCAACAGAAGCATCGTCGTTCGCGTTCCGCCAAGTGTCGGCAACCGGAGCTCCGCTCTGCAGACGCTCCAAGTGGAGGCTCTCGGTCGGTCTCTCCGTGGATTACTCCTAATTTTCAATTGCTGTTTTTCTTCCCCCTTCAAATTTTTATAAGTGTCAAACAAATTGACATGTTTAGGATGGTCGGAATCCAATTTTGAATGAAGATGACATGTTTCTTTCTGTACTTTAAGATGCACTAGGTGGGCCGGCGAGACATTTCCTACTGCTCGGCCCAAATCATCCTAGCCCAGCTCGCGTTCCGTGGGCCCAACCTCCAGTCCGGTCATTGCAGACAGTATTGGGCTGCACCAACTGGTTTGCAGAGAGAAATATCAGGCCCATCTGATCTGATCTATACTCCAATTTCTCTACGGATGGCCAACGTCGTAATAGCACTGACAGATAGCAGATTCATCTGATCAATATAGTTCCGCATCCAAGTTCAGTTGGGAAAAGGAAAAAAGAAACTGATCGTAACAGAAAGATTTACTTGATCCACCGAGCGGTCCAGACCCCAGCCGCTCCCTCTATATATACCTGCCATGCTGCCTAGAAAATCATCAATCGCATAACACAAAGCACGCTGCAACCACGACCGCAAAACCCTATCACCCGTCACCCATGGCCCGCCACTAGCGACCGTGACAGCCGCACGATCAGCGACGCTTGCTGCTCTGCCGTCGGCGTGGACGCGGCCACGAGCGTCCTCGAGCCCAAACGTCGTCCTTGGAGGCGCCCGTAGCCCGTCGTCACGCCCGTCGCCTTCGCAGAATCGAATCCGTCGCCCGCATCGTCCGTGGAGAGCAGCAGCCCGCAGACCGAGTTCAAGCCTTCGAACATGGCCTTCGTCCACCAGCAGCAACCTCCTGAAGCCGTCGACCACGAGCACCAGCCGGCGCTTGCTGCACCACCAGCACAAGGCCCTGATCCGCCACAGGGGAAGTACGTCTTCCGCATATGTGGAAGGTCGTTCGCGACGCCGCAGGCGTTAGGCGGCCACATATCGGCCGGCCACAATTACCGGCAGCGGAAAGCCGCGGAACCCGCGGAGAGGAGAGAGCACAAGTGCCCCGTGTGCGGTGAGGTGTTCCCTAGCGGCATGGCGCTCGGCGGCCACATGGGGAAGCACCGTGACCGCCCGCAGACCGAGGGCAAGAAGCAACGTGTTGAGCCGCCACCGCCGGCACCAGTGGCTCCGCCAGCACCACCTGCCTCGCCCGCCGCCGGCACCATGGCTGACGAGGGAATCCAAACAGGACAGTCGCCGGAGGTCAAAGGAATTCGTCTGTTTGGCGTTTACATGATTCCGCATGTGCCCTCGGATCCGCCGCCATAGGTCAACAGAATTCGTCTCTTTGGCGTTTACATGAACCGGCATGTGCTAATAGAAGCTCCAGCAGTGCAAGAGGGAACCAAGATCATGCCAAGTCAAGAAAGCTCCATCGATGCGTGACGGCTCTAGTGCAGACTCTCTGTCGAAGGAAAACTCAGATTAGCTAGGACAATTAGCCTTAGATGTATTATTTTTATTAGAGTTATTTTTATTAAGTGTTCTAGGGATGATCTAAGGACTTTATGATATGTTTGTTTGTGAAGTTTTATAGTTCGGTAAAAACATAAAAAAATTGGGAAGACAGCGTCCGTTTTGCAGTTGCAATCATCGTACGAGCACCGTTCACAGGAATGCGAGTACGATAGCGTAGGATCCGTGCCTGAACCTCTCCAGCATTTTCTCTTTTTGATGGATAATACTGAAATTCCGCGAAAAGAGGAATTGGACAGTCTTAGTACTACTGAACCTGCGAAGGTTGCTGCTCTGAAAGACATCAGCAAGGTGGTCATTTGATCTTACGACGTGGATGCATGGGCCGAACAAGCCGTTTCACTGACAACAAAAGTAGTACTAGTGGTTTTGTCGAGTCACAGCCCCAAAATCTGACTAAAGTTGGTATAACTGAAAATGATTTACCACGTCTCATTATAAAATCTTCAACCTCGCAACGCATTCCAAAACCAAAAAAGCAATACGGCACTGGAATTCATTTCAGCATTCCGATGCTTTTAAAAAACAAGAGTAAGCAGGTTCAGGGTTTCAAACTCCAGCGACCTGACGACCGCAGGATTAATGTTTGGTCATGTTATCTGGCAAACTGACATCAGTTAGCTAACTCTGCTCTCTGGTAAAATTATTCATACCTTCAGAATGTTTGTACGATATAAACTTGATAGATTTTCAGAGAAGTTGCTTCTATCTTGTTCGCTTTGTTCTGTAATGTGTGTTCGGGCTTCCTCGGCATTCGTGCAATATATGGATGTTCCATGGCTGATTGTC
>BCLF01000040.1:1377027-1398478 GCA_001602275.1 Zoysia japonica
CTCCTCGGCCCTCGCTTCAAACAGTTTACCTGAGTGAGTCAATATCATCTACCTCTGGAAAAAGCTAGTAAATTTTTCTATGTTATGATTCAGAAATCATCATTCTACATGGTTCCCAGCTGCTGCATTGCGCCGATCAGGCTGATTTTTATTTTCGTGACACTAACAGCTTTCTTCAATCCTTTCAACGAAAGAGCGATCGAGTGTGGAGAAAAAGGTGTACATTTGGGTGAAGTTGAAAAGAACTCTGCATTGTGCCTTGTCCCCATGTAACTGTACATTCAGAGTTCTGGAAACATTTGCAGAAAATTGTTAGCACTAGACATTTTGCATAATATGCTAGTAGTACCTGACAGATAATAGAAAATAAAACATGTGCTAATAAGATCCTGCTTCTAACAGTCTTAACACCTTTGCTCCTGCTCAGGAGCTTTTAACAGCGAGGATGCAGTGGCCCGTACCTATGACCTTGCAGCGATCAAGTACTGGGGCTCTCGCTGCGTGCTCAACTTCCCAGAAAGAGCAGACTTCAGCGTCAGCATCTGTGTGTGTTTGTGTGTGTGTGTTATAACGTAATGCAGGTGGAATCGTACAAGCAGGAGCGGGAGAAGATGAAGCCCATGACAAGGGAGGGGTACCTGGCCACTCTCAGGCGCAGGAGCAGCGGCTTCTCGAGAGGCGCCTTCGAGTACAGGGGAGTGGCCTGTGGCCCAGTAAGCGCACACACGTTGCATGAACTACTAGTAATATATCGATATCTATCTGTATCAATCCAATCAACAGATCAAGCACTAGCCCCTTATTAGCTCTACCCAATGCATCAGCCACTAATATTAAGTGCTTCTTGAGTGAGCAAAGCCATAAACAGTGTTGATATTTCTGTCAGCTTATCTGCATGTGAGTCGTGTGACTGCAACCTTCTGTTATCAGCTCTGCAAATCTGAATGGGCTTCTTGGTGATCGGAAATGCTGATCTGAATTTTGGATTTCTGCAGGCACCACCAGAGCGGCCGGTGGGAAGCCAGGATTGGTCATTCCGGCGGCAAGAAATACATCTATGTGGGGACATTCGGTATGTTGCTTATTCAGGCTTCAACTACATTTTGCTGATCAAATGACATTGTTGACTTTCGGTATCTTATTTTTTTCATCTAATTTTCAATTTACTATGACAGCTATGATTCTAATAGGCTTTTCTCCGCATGTATTGCCCCTGCTGTGAAGGTCCACAGAATCTGTTCCTGAATGCCCGGTCCCCAACGATCATTTGCCTGCAGGTAGCGAGGAAGAAGCAGCCCCGGCCAACGATCGGGCAGCTCTAAAATTCCGGGGCCACAACGCAGTCACCAACTTCGCCCAAGGATGAACCCATAGAAGAGGCAACGCCACCGCTGCAGCTTAAGCCTGAGCCCGAGGAGGCGCTACTGGACGCGGACGACGTAGACCACGTCATCGCGGCGATCCTGGCGGCGCTTTGCATGGACACCGCCGTCCGCCGACTTCGGGGCCCGGTACCCCGCCCGCCGTGTGCTCGCGCTCCGACTGCCTACTGCCTGCGGAGCGGATCAACACAGTATTGGGCTGGACCAACTGGCTTCCAGAAAGAATTATCGAGCCCATCTGGTCTATAATTCCTCTACGGACCGCAACGTCGTGATAATAGCAGATTCAAACCTGTTTACGCATGCAGGAGGTTGACCAGTAACAATTCGGAAAAGGAAAAAGAAACTCAATCGGGCCAGGTGACATCGTAACAGAAAGATTCACAAGGACCCCAGCCGCTCCCTCTATATATACCTGCCATGTTGCTTAAACAATCCCACAACACAAGCACGCCGCAGCCACAACGATAAAACATATCACCCGTCACCCATGGCGCCCCCGTCTCCGCGGTCGTCGCCGACGCCCGCCACCAGCGATCGCGACAGCCGCACGATCAGCGACGCTTGCTGCTCTGCCGTTGGCGCCGTGGATGCGGCCACGAGCGTCCCCGAGCCCAGACGTCGTCCTTTGGTGCGCCCGACGCCCGTCGTCTTCGCAGAATCGAATCCGTCGCCCGCATCATGTGTGGACCCGCCGTCCGAGCCCAAGCCTTCGAACGAGGTCTTCGTCCACGAGCAGCAACCTCGTGAAGTCGACGACCACGAGCACCAGCCGGCGCAGGACCCTGATCCTCCAAAGAGGTACGTCTGCACCATATGTGGAAGGTCGTTCGCGACGCCTCAGGCGTTAGGCGGTCACATATCGGCCGGCCACAATTACCGGCAGAGGAAAGCCGCGGACCCCGCGGACAGGAAAGAGCACAAGTGCCCCGTGTGCGGCGAGGTGTTCCCTAGCGGCATGGCACTCGGCGGCCACATGGGGAAGCACCGTGACCGCCCGCAGACCGCGGGCAAGAAGAGCAAGAAGCGACGTGTTGAGCCACCGCCGGCGGCACCAGTGGCTCCGCTAGCACCACTTGCCTCTGCCGCCGCCGCCGGCACCATGGCTGAAGTTACGCTTCCGCAGGAAAATCAAGCAGGACAGCCATCGCATTCGCCGCCAGAGGTCAACGGAACTCGTCTCTTTGGCGTTTACATGAGTCCGAATGTCAACATAATCCGTCTATTTGGCGTTTACATGAGCCCGCATGTGCTAATAGAAGCTCCAGCAGAGCAGAACCCAGATCATGGCAAGGATAGAAGCTCCAACGGTGCGTGAAAGCTCTAGTACAGATCCTTTGTCCAAGGAAAGCGCAAATTAGCTACGATAATTAGCCTTATATATATGTATATTCTTATTTTTATGAAATGTTCTAGGATGTTCTAAGGATTTTATAATATTTTTATTCGTGAAGTTTCATAGTTTTGTAAAAAAATAAGAAAAAAAGGGAATACAACACTTGGTTTGGAGTTGCAATCAAACGCGCACCGTTGGTAGTATAGGAATTCAAAATAATGAAATTCCGCAAAAAGAGCAATGGCAGTCTGAACTGGACATGCTTACCACATAGCTTGTGAAGGATGCTGCTCTGGAAGACAAACATCAGCAAGGTGGTCATTTGATCCTTCGACGTGGATCATACCTTCAGAATATGACTAAAGTCTAAAATATGACTAAGTTGTTATAACTCAAAATGATTTACCACATCATACCTTCAATCTTCGACCTTTTGACAGCAGGATTGATGTTTGGTTATGTTATCTAGCAAACCGACATCAGTTTAATAAACACAGGCCTTTGATAAAATTATCCATACCTTCAGATTGTTTGCACTATATAAACTTGATAGATTTTCTGAGAGTTTGATTCTATCTTGTTCACTTTCTTGTTCATAGTTAAACATACTTCCTCCATTTTTATTTTGATGTCGTTTCCGACATTTTTGGAGAGATTAAGAAACCATAGAATTGATGTTTCTGCCCTCCCCTATGTTGCACAATCACGGGACCCCGCGGCCGGCTCTCCGCGCCGCGCTGCCCCCTATGCGCCGCCTGCGCCCCTTCACCCCAAATCTCGCCGTCGACGTGGACCTCCCTGCCCCTCGATTCCAGATCCCGCCGTCGACATGGACCTCCCTGCTCCTCGATTCCTCCTCCGGTGTCGCGGCCATGGTTGCCTTCACTGAGCCCCTGCTCCACCCGCCTCTGTCCCCCGGCCGCCGCTGTCCTGTACCAAGGCGGATGCGTGGCGGCGAGGGTGCCGAAGCTGCTACAGCCTTCCAGGGGGGATAGAGAAGCGCGTCCCTGCAGCCGATGGTGTCCCCAAGCGCATACGGAGTAGAGAGAGCAAACATGATGGAAAAGTAAATGTATGGTTCTTGTTTTGTAGATCCAGCTTTTTTAATAAAAACAAGTGTTCATATTTTCTCATTCACTGATTTGATCTTGTCGAGTCAATTTCTTTGATGGATATAGTGTTAAGGCTTGTCAATCTCTTGGTTGTGTCATGTAAAATGCCGCTCGAATGTGATTTTTTAGAGCATTATGGGATCACATATGTAAGATTTCTGATCTTTTTGTAAAATTGTCTCATTGATTTAGAGATAAGATTTCTGATCTTTATGTAAAATTGTCTCATTGATTTAGAGATAGTGAGATGCAACATTGTTGCACACGCAAAATGGGTTGAATTTAAAAATCAAACATACAGACTGCTAGTATCATAACTATGCAAACTGCTAGTATCATAACAGTTACTGAACTACACAAGGAAGATAACTGATCAGGGAAAACACATGATCAAATGTTGTGATTGAATCATAATAACAACACTAAAACGTGATTGATTTCCATTCATATATTGGGACGTTTCTGTCTGAACACACCAGTCCAGACAATCTTCATCTGCAACTCATAAGAGCCCACTAGAGTGCGAGTAATTCATTCTTCATCAGAATGCCCAAGAACAAGCTGAAACTATTGTTGACATCTCGCTGTGTGAACTCAAATTCTGAAACTTATCAAATTGACACTGTTTAGGGTACTCCACATCAATATACAAGAAAGTCATTACATCCATTCTCGCTGGTTACACTCAAGTATAACACATCAATATGCTTGGAGTACATACGATCCACATCATTACTTCAAATGCAGGCTACATTATTTAGGTCTCTAGGTGGCCATTTTTTTTAGCTCCTGAAGAGTGCAACTCCTGGCTCCCGTCGAAAGTTTGCTGGTGTGCG
The DNA here is from genome assembly GCA_001602275.1 of Zoysia japonica. NCBI lineage: Eukaryota > Viridiplantae > Streptophyta > Magnoliopsida > Poales > Poaceae > Zoysia > Zoysia japonica. The sequence continues at coordinate 1,381,694 of BCLF01000040.1, forward strand.
AGACAAACAATGATCCTGACATACCTAAACTGGGTCCATGTACTTCACCTCAGTCAAAGTATAATTCTTCCTGTGCTGATTTGCATCATCACCAGAAATGGAACACCATCAGTACCTGATGTGCATCAGTACTAGAAATGGAGCATCATCAATATCTTTAGTTAAGTTCTAGAGAAACTGTAAACTGATATAAACAAGATACTAGCTCACCAAGTTACTAAAGCTGGCAAAGCAGATAGGCCGCTGCAAGAACAATATGTACGACAGGTTGCAATTAATGGTTTTAAATTTCTTTCCTGAATATAATCATTAATGTATTATTTTTTGGGACCAGCCAGTAGCAGCATTAGTTTTGAAAGTGTCCTGGCTACAATTCAGTTGGATATAAGAAGTTAAAAACATATGGAGTCATATTTTCTATAAAAAAAATTAGCCATATGGAGTCATACCAAAAGACTACAAGATTTACTGTGCTTTCTTATGTCAGTATAAAACTCAAACAAGCACAAAGATGCTTAATTTACATGCCAACATCAAATTGACCTAACCACACCTTTTTCACTGCAGTTTTTCTGTATTTCCAGCAGTTCGAGCTCCAGTTGATACTTGTTTTCCATTGTTCATTCCGCTTTTCTAATTTACAGTAGCTTAGACTCCAGTTGCTCCTTGCCTTCCATTGTGCATTCGTCACTGAAGTTTTCTGAATTTTCAGTTGCGCTGAGTCCCCCATCGCGCCTTCCTTGCTGCTGCTGCTTTGAGTTTTCAGTATCTCAGGCTTCAGTTGCTTCATGTTTTCCATCTTTAATTCATCACCGCTTTTGTTCTAAATTTCTAGAAGTTTAGCTCCAGTTGCTCTATGTTTTCCAGGTTCCACCGCACCTGCTTCACTGTTATTGTTCTGAATTTCCAGTGACCAGTGAAAAGAATATCAAAGATTGCAATTTTCTCCAATCGAATAAAGATCCCAATTCCCTAGATGAACTAGAATCCCTGCATCAAGTTCTGTACATGCATTCAAACACTAAATCATTTCTCAGGAAAGTGATTTTCTCGCTCTGTGGGTTTCGAATCAAAGGCTCGAAGCAAACCTGAAATTGCCTCCAGCTCCCTTATTGTGGCGAACTGGTCCCATCCTTGCCCGCCATAGAAGCAAATCCTGCAGGCGGAGATGGTAGGGAGGAGACGGCGATGAGGAGGGTCTGCTGCGCCGAGAGCGAGACAGCGAGGGGCCCTTGGTGGCGAGGAGGATCCACGGCCTTGCCAGGACTGCGACGGCCGCGACGAGGGTACGCTTCCCTGTCGTGAGTGCGATGGCGAGGTGCCCTCGGCGACGAGGAGGGTCCGCTGCCCCGCCGGACGCTGGGAGCATGATGGCGGCGATGGAGTTCGCAGCCCCGCTGGGAGCACGATGGCGAGTGGCCCTCGGCGGCGATGGGGATCCCCTGCCCCGCCGGGATTGGAGGACAAAACGTGCAGGGGCAAATGTGGAAGAACACGCTGCAACGACAACAATTTCAGCAACTTTCGATTTACAAAATTAAACTAGTTTTTTAATGTGAAATTAAACTAATTTCTGTAAAATTTCTGCATAATTTTTACAAAATTTTTGCGTTCTAAAAGAGCCCTTATGATTTCCTTTGCACTGCTAAAATCGGTCGAGATTTGTTTTATGAAAACCCGTAAAAACCAATAGAAAACTGTTTCAAATTAAAAATTTAAAATTTAAACTAACTGCTCTAAGTAAACCTTTTGATTTCACGGTTAGTCGAGCAGTTTCAATAATTAACCGATTGATTTTTTCGGTTTTTATGATTTTAGATTTTAAAATTTGAAACCCACTCGGTTTTAATGGTACGTCGAGCGGTTTTACGAAATTTTTTGGTATTACGAAATTTTTCAAATTTTTAAAAAAATTTAAAACAAAAACCGTTTAACCTATAAAATCGAATCGCAGCGATAAAATCGAAAACTACGAGAACCAATCGGTTTATAGCAGTTTTGTAAACCTTATTTTACGCTACGACCACAGTAAAAGAAGAAGGGAGAGAGTACGTAATACGAGTACCATCAGTCTTCGAACCTGACACATCTCTTGACAAATCAAAGAAAGTAGACGCACATCCAATTTCTTCCTCAAAAGCTCTTCCTCTTCTATCTAGTCGTGTGGATTTGTTTCCCATCAGAAACCCTGTAGCGAGCAAGCTCTCCTAAGTACGGACAAGGATGGCTCCTAGTCCTAGTTGGTCTGTCTTTTGAGCAGGGCATTCTGGAAAATTTTTCTATGGCATCGGTGCCACCCAAACTCAAGTGGCAGCCACCCTTTCAAGGAATCACGTAGCAAACTTTAATGGCCCACTAATCTCCCTGTAACCTCTATTTCAGGTTTTTTTTTTCTTTCCCACACTGCCATGCTGGCTCTTGAATATTTGATCCGAGGATGGTCTCTCTGTTGCTTTGTAGAATAACTCTATTTGATTGCTCATTTTTCAAATTGTTTTGTAATTTTCTATCAGTGCAAATCTTTAAGCTTATAGTTAGTGTAAACTTTTGGGTTCGACACTCGATGCTTGCGCACCAGATTCGCGTACAAATATACAATCGTCGTTGCTGCCGAAAAGTGAGCACTGTTGCTGGAAATGTGAGCCGTCGTCACCGCGCTGCTACCAAAACACGATCCGCCGCTGTCGGCAATATGTGAGATAATAATACAGATAATAATACGAATGTTCAGGAGCCAGAAGGGGTAGCATGGGAAAGAAAAAAAAACCTAGAAAGGAGGTTACAGAGAGATTAGTGGATCATTAGAGTTTGCTACGTGGTATATTGAGAGGATGTCTGCCACTTGAGTTTGGATCAGGTTCACAAAACCGCTCGAAAACCATGGTAAATCACGGTTTTCGATCAAACCGTTGCGGCTCGATTTTTACGGTTGACCGGTTTTCGTTTTAAAATTTTGAAAAAATTGAAAAATTGAAAATTTGAAAAAAATTGAAAATTCGAAAACCGCTCAAACCGAGCGGTTTACTGCAAAAACCGTTGAAAAACCGTTTAAACTGATTTGATTTCAAATTCAAAAAGGTAAACTGTAAAAACCGCTCGGTAAACTACCGCTCGATTTCCTCTCAAAAATTTGTTTTTTGAATTTGTTCGGTTTTTGTAACGGTTTTCGCGGTTTTTACGATTTTCGTTAAACCGCTCTCGAGCGATTTCCGCGGTTCAAACGGTTTTTAAAACCCGGTTTGGATGGCACCGGTGCCTATAAAAATTCTCTGGGCATTCTCTTCCTATTGACTTCGCACTTAGCTCTTCATCTCTGCCTTTTTCCCCGCGATCTTCATTCCTGCGCTCCGCTTTGGATCGGTCCGTAAACTTGCGTCACGCGGGATATCTGTATGCCGTGCTCTGATTGTGGGCCATGAGGGCATATCTCTAATTTTACAAAATTGTAATGGAATGTATCAAATTAACCCTTCATTTTATTATGTCAATTTGGGAGGTCAACTCTCAATAAAAGAGATTAACCTTTTCTGGTAAAATCTTTATGGTGAAAATAATCAAATTTTCTAGTAAATGCTTCTTCCATAAGGAGAAACAAACAAGGCATTTGTGGATTAAGCGCTTTTCTCCCATAATCAGATTTTTTTTTTGGCATACTATGAACTGCATATTCTTCAGAAATAGTTTATTACAGAACTGACATGTTTTGCCAATTTGCTGTTATTTTTTTATATGCATTGCTAAACTTTTTGAAATGATTAAATTGACATACTTCACCATGTGTACTAGAATTTTCACGGCAAATCTTTTGCCAATCGAGTGATGTGCCAAGTACGAATTTGTATCTCAGATTCCGAAAAACTATACTACCACTTTATGCTGGTACCAATGTAAACTCAACCTGCAGTGCAAAACATAGTGGCATGCAAAGAAAAATGTTGCATTGGTTACATGTAATTAACGTACATAGGATGCACATAAGTAATCCAAACCTGACGTATTTAACCTCCCAAATACAACTACAAGATGCACTCAAAATTCTCGTTCACTCATCCACCAAAATAAATGAACTTTTTGCGTTACATTGTGTTTGGCTACTTCACATGATTCGGTCGAGGGATATTGAAAAAAATCAAACAAAATGTTCTCTAAGGATACATCACAGCTGTATTGTACCATTGACTGGTTTGATAAGCAGAATTCCGAATGCATCCTCAGGATACACCATGGTTGCACCATTGATTGGTTTGATCAGCAGAATTCCCAATATTCATCAGCTGATCTAATCAATGTCACTGTGATGCTATGGCAACAGAAGTCCAGATGTGGTATAATCCATGAGATTTTTGCCTGAAAGGCTCACAATGAATAAGGGTACACATTTCTCAAAAGAAAGATGCCGGGAGACAGGTAATGTACTTACGAATAAATATTTTCAGGATCAATATCATTAAACAAATTGATAAAGAAGCGGAGTCCATCTGGACTGTCATCCCTGCACAACAGGCCTGAGAGGGGGCCAAAGTAGTTTTTCAGTTTCATTTTTGAATGAAACAAATAGCTTGCCCAAAAAAAAAAAGGATAGCCATAACAGACCTTTATTTTCTGCATTTTGAAGATGCTCCTTAGCTAAAGCTGGTGCAATGCCAAGAGTGAATGCGGCATCGCTTGGGCTAATTCCCTTCTGAAGAGCATCTGGCTTTTGCGCAAGTGATGAAATTCTTGCAAATACCTACATTTATTAAAATGTGATCAGTGTACTCGCGCTAAGTGACAAAAACAGTGCTATTGGCAAATGTAAAGAAATGTAAGAACAGTAGTGATGCATCCACTAAATACAAACAATGCTGATTGGGCTTAGTGCCATTCAGTTCACATTAAGATGGCATCAATGACAATGAGATAATTTACCTCTTCATCACTATGTGTCTTTGTCTGGATCACTTTCACTCCACTATCAAATTTCCTAAGCATGACGGGGCTGCTCATTACAAATCAACCTCTATAAGCAAAACATCAAAACAGTGATTAATTGCTGGTGATGAGCCAGCCGGAAATACATTTAGACCACTCTTTGCCATTATCATCCAGGATTGTGTTAAGACAAGTAAAGACCAGGTACTTATCGAAAGCATGATATACATACACATCAACTTTCTCCCAGAGTGAGCATGCTTGCAAAAGATCCTCTGGCGATATCAACTCTAGTAGGCACAAATAAAAGAGAGAATTTCAGAACAGGACTCACAAGAGAATGCACTGAAGATATTCAGTAGCAAAAACACAGACCTGTTCCCCTAGCCCGATTGAAAAGGCAATATATATCGACTAGTGCTATCATTCCACCTGCTTTCTCGAGTGGTACCCGTACAAAGTCAGCCAACTGGTAATAAACAGATGAAATAACCATTTGCATGTCACTAGAAGGAAAGTTTGAAGACATGAACAATTGTATATATATGCAAAAGTGTCAATACTGTAGTTGATGAATATATGTAAAACAGACACTTCCAAAGATTATGTCCAGCAAAGTACCCCATTCCCTCTCTATGTTCACATGTTTACTCTGAGAGAGAGAGAGAGAGAGAGAGAGAGCTGACAAAATAAGAAAAAAGTTATATGATGGTCTAATTCATATATAAGCAGTGTGGTAAGGCCATGAAAATGAACAGCAATCACTATTCAATTTTATTTGAGGCCTAGGTTCCTGGTTAACAGAAAGAAATAACTGTCTCTTCCAACAATAAGCGATGCGATCGGACGATTACTACTGTACAGTTGCCCAACGGTGATAAAATCCTTGGTTAAACTCTAATACACATCTGATATTTTAAATCTGTGCATTATCATGTGCAAGTTTATTACCTGCAGTGACAATTGCTGATGATACAAAGCACCAGCGGTTTCTTTTGTCACAGGAGAAACGATACCAACACTTAATAGCCAATCCTGCATGTCTTGCTTAGAACCCATCTCTTCATCACCGTAAATCGATTGAGCAGATGAGTTCGTTAGAAGCTTTAGCCTCATTTTCTCTGCTAACTGCATCATCTCCTTAGCTTTACTCTGGAGGGGGAAAAAATGAGTTCGAATAAGTATGGTAATAAATCTCATACGATTGCAGCAAACGTGTGTGATCAGACCATGAGGGCGTTGAGATCCTGGAACGCATCCTGCAAGTTCTGCCCGGCGCTCTCCCACGCCTCCTGTTCCATCCGCAGTATCCCCGATACTCCAACCACTGGCATCCGGATCGCGATATCTTCGGCGGACGGCGCGGCCCCTTCCCCCGCCGGGGCGCCGCTCGCTGGAGCTGCCGCAGGTGCCACATCCCACCCCCTCGCTCGGATCGCCTCGAGCAGCCGGCCGAAGAAGACATCCACGTCAGCCTTGCAGGTGACAACGATGGCGACGACCTCCGACCGCGCGGGAGGCAGGGAGATCTGGAGACGGATGCGGTGGTGATGCGACGACGACGAGGAAGAGGAAAAGATGGAGCGGAGCGGGTTGTGGCCGTGCCTGCGGTGGGGAGGGTAGGCGTGGACGACGGAGGCGAGCGGGAGGGCGCGCGCGGAGCGGGAGGGCTCGTGGAGGAAGATGAGGCGATGGGAGGTGAGCGCGAGGAGGCAGCCGCGAAGGGCCGCGAGGCGCGGGTTCTCCTCGGGTTCGAGGTCGACGAGCGGGAGGAGGTTCCGCTCCACCTCGCCGGCGGATAGTACCGGGCGGCCGGATGCCGTCACGGCCGCGGACGGCAGCCAGTCGGCTGCGGCGGCGGACATGGTGCTGGCGATCTGGGTTTGGGTTGTTTCTGTGTACTGAAATCCTTTTTTTTGTGTTTTCGCGCCGTGCTAATAATCAGGCATAATTATACCAAAAACTAGATCAGGTAATTAATGTTTTGAAAAGTGGAAAAATTTTCTGAATATTATAAACATTTATAAGTTTAATCAAATCAAACTTTTATCACTTTAACCATTAACAATGTAGACTTAATAATGTTTTATCATATAAAAATATAGTTTTTAATTTATCATAAAATAAATTTTCATAAAAAATTATTTTTATATTAAAAATTACGTAATTTACTAGATATTACAAGTAAAAATTTAAAAATTTTGACTTTAACACACAAAGTAGTTGTAGTTTTATAAAATTTACTCAAACTTATTTCTTTATACTATCAGAAACGTAGGAAGCAAATTTGTATTTGATCAGGCACGTCGATGTAGGCAAACTCATTGCTGAGCGTGTAATCCAGCGTCATTGATCCCGTGTGACCCCATGTTCTTGAGGAACTCGGAGTACCAGCGCGCAGAAAGCCTGGGCTGCCTCGGCAGTCCCTCGTCGTCGAAGTCGACTCGGTAAAGGCCGTATTGCGACTCGAACCCCGACAGGAACTCGAAGACAGGCGAAGTAGCCCTTCACGTTGGCTCCGTTCCTGCAGAGCAAAATACCGTCAGCATAAATCACCCTGAACAACTGAGACAACGATGAGCTTCTTCTGTAACTTGGCATGTCAGACTCTCACCTCAGTGCCGTCAGTGTGCTCCCAATGTGTTCTTTCATGTAGTCGACCCTGTCAGTATCATTGAGGCTGCCATTGCTGGTTGCGAGACCTGGGCAACGATAAGGAAGAAGATACAACAACAGCAAGCATAAACAAGATGGCGTTTTCGAGAACAAAATCCATGAGATTTATCGTTGGGAAATAGACTTGCCAGTCTCTTGGACATAAATGGGAAAGTCCCCGTAGACTTTGTTCAGGTACTCCACCAGCAGTTGCAGCCCCTTGGGATCAGTGGAAAGAGATGTTGGAGCAGCCTGCAGTCAACCAGAAAAAACTCATACCTGTCACATATTTGAAAATATCCAATACAATGAGTGTAGATTTCCAATATTTTGTTTTTTTCTTGAATAATTTTAAAGTGTGTTGATCTATACTAGCGTTAGATGTGAGTTGGAATTACACAACTGAAGTCATCATCAACTGTGTAAAAAGAATGTTGGTGAAAAACTTTACCGGACCGAATGGGGGATCTGTTTTTGAACCTGTTTCAGAAATTGATTTAATTAGATGAAGCATCTGGGTTTCAGATTTCATAAAATCGTCAGAAACGTCAGCATATTATTCAGACTGTACATTACAATATAGTTATTCCCCTTTATCTAAATCAACAATGTAAAAATAATCTACAATAACTACGCAGGATTTTCCTTTGCTTTCTATTGACACTTGACACTAAATAAGATAATGGAATTTTCACTGGATATGAGTAGTGTGACGAGAATCCTGCACCGTATGACCAGGGGGAAAAAAATCATAACCTCTCATGTAAAGAGACATATCCGCTATGAAGTCACGGACGCCCTTTCTTAGAGGCCGATCATTCACATAGAAAGAATAATAGTAGTTTAGTCCAATGAAATCTAGAGCACCCTTAATGGCTTCAGATTGGACTTTTGTGAACTGTGGCAGGCGAGGACCAACATTCTTCTTCATTGATGGCGGATAATCTCCCGACGCCAATGGTTCTAGTATCCTGTCAGCACTTTCTTGTTGTCATTAGCTCTGTAAATGCTTCACATTCTAATGCGACAAGAACAAAAAAAATATACTAGCCCAAATAGAAGTCATGGCATCTTTTTGTTGCTTCTAAATCGGCAGTGGTGTCTGTTAACGGGTAAGGCCAAAATGCGTAAATATTTACGCCAACAACTCCCTTCTGCTTCTCCTACAATCAGAACTCATTTTACGGATGTATAGAAACTTTCAATGGTAGAAGATCACGCCTGGACTTGTGAGCAAAATTTGTAGATTTTTTCATGAACGATCAATTTGAGATGTCAACATAAAGCTTACGGTAAGGCACCATACAAATGCTATTTTCAGGTAAAAGATTGCTTACTTGATATTTTCCTCTGTACAGTCTGGTAGCTGATGCATGTGCCAATAACATGTAATGCGCTGCTATATATGGTTCCACACTTGAGTTGCCCTCTGTGCATTTTGTTGTTCCGAATGGATCCGAACATCGTCCAGGAGGGAATTGCCCATTATCGTAGGACCCAAATGCCGCGATATTGGGTTCATCAAGAGTAGTCCAGTACGAAACTCTGTCACCGAACTCCCTAAAGCATACATCTGCGTAAGCTGTGAAATCTTCCCTGTGTTTTTGCAGTAGTATCGGTATGATCAGGACACTGGAGAAGCTAGTTTTTAGGAAATATCACTAACAACTTTGTTACTGGAATTTTCTGATCTTACACGATTCTAGGGCTTAACCACCCACCATACTCGTCTTCCAGCACCTGAGGTAGATCCAACTGATAAAGCATAACATGGACTTGCGCACCTGAAGAACCAAATAGTCATTCACACTGCTAATGCTCATACGTCTACTGTTTTGAGATAGAACTGAACTATCCGAAGATTGTTTGCACCATGCCTCACTAACTCATCTATAAGATTGTTGTAGTACTGCAGCCCTTTTGGATTGACTGATCCCCTTCCGTCTGCATATTTCAGTTTTATAGTTTTTCAGAAAGCTTAAAAAGAGATCATAGAAATTTCTTCATCGAATCACAAAACGCTCATACTTGGTATAAGCCTGGACCAGGAGATGGAGAATCTATAAGCTTCCAGGCCGGTGTCAGCAACCAGCTTGACATCATCCTGAAATGTCAAATGAAACAGATTAAAGAACATGCTCTGAACAGATTAAAGAACAGCTTAGAACGGGAGAGAGATAGAATCCATTCTTTTCACCTTGCACTTGTGGTACCCGTCGGCGGCGACGTCACCATTGCTTTTGTCCAGCATCTTACCTGTCGCCGGAGAAGAAAACATGGACAGTAAATACGAGCCTGCACGGTTAATTAACTTGAACCAACGCAGGAAAAATGAGCCAAGCTGGTTGCTTCAGCTGCACCGATCTGAGAAAAAGGCAACCTGCGTGAGTGAAGGTGTCCCAGATGCTTGGGCTCCTGCCATCCTCAGCAACGGCACCCCCGTACTACGAGAGAAACCACGCAAAACAAGCAGTCAGCCCCAGGCATCGCATCAGATGATCAGAGCAATGGGACAAAGCACGAGAGAAAACCTTGCGTTACCTGGTACGCCGAGGTGGCGGCTCCGAAGACGAAGTCCTCGGGGAAGTCGCTCCTCGCGAAGCCGAGACCGGGAGCCCAGCCGGCGCCGTGGGCGTGGGCGGCGACGAACGACAAGAGCGAGATTGCGGCGATAACGCAGGCGGCCATGCTGTTCCAGTTTTCACTCGACTGCGCCTCTCCGCTGAAGCGAGGCGCGGATTTTGCACGGGGCCGGCGCGGGACGGCCCCGCACAACGGGCCCGGCTCTTTTTTTTTATCCCGCCTCAGTCGCGACATCGACTCGCGAAAATTAGCGTCCCCGTTCCTGGTACAGTTCAATAAAAAGACCCGTATTGATGCCACTTAGGAGCTGTTTGTTTGGACTGTTTTACTCTGTAAATAGTTTACGTTGTGATCATATAATATTGTTTTTTTGTTTGTTTAAGCTGCACTGTAATCACATCACGGCGTAATCAAATCCGACGCTTCGAAAGCCCAATACCGTCCACACACCAGCGTCACCCATTAGAGTTGGCCGCGCAACCCCTTCAACCATTGCTATGTAGAGAAAGCAATGCATTTAATTAATGACTTCACGACCGGTGGCCGTAAACCAAGCAGTGTGATTATTATTCGATCACAATAGCGCATGCAAACAAACAAAAAGAGAATCCATTCGCCTTAGTGTTGACGTTGTCGTACATGTAACCAAACACCTCCTTATAATTACGATAGCTACATACGAGAAAAATAGCACCGGTTTTAATGCGCCTGATTACCCACCACTATGCATTTGCTTGATTGATACTAGAAGCCTGGCTCTCAACATCGCTATGACTCAGCTTTGCGAGAAGAAGTTATGCGCTTGTCTACATCATGTTTAAGATCTAGTTCCATAATTCTCTACTAATATGACTATTTAATATTATAAAATGATATTTTCAATACAGAACTCATGGCTATTAACTCTAAAGCACATAACATGATTTATTTTCTTACATTATTTTTTTGCTCAAACAAACAAATTTAGAGAATTGAAATAACAATAGAGGAATTTATTTGAATAAAATACATGTTTGGATCTGCTCAGTATACAAGTGAAGTATAGGTTGAGAAGAAAACAAGATCTGCCTTGATACAATGGCAGAAGTCCTCGTTCAATTTCACTAAGCTTCCATGTACACTTTGGTTCAAATTCAGAACTTTTGCTCTTATCGAGCTGCTGAGCTGCAGTTTGATTTGCTCATATGTGTATATGATGCGCCGCTTTGATTTGTTTAATTTTATTCTTCTCATAATAATCACCTAAAAAGAATAAAACTTAGTAGACAATTATGAGATAATTTTGTACCTTTCAGATGGTTAGCAATTTTCATGGCCTCAACATAGGCCACAGTTTTTTAGCTCCTTCCAGTTTGATTGCCTACTAATGATGTCTTATGCTGGTAAACCTCTTCAGCTTTCTGTAACCATTGAAAATTAAAAGACGATGGCTCACGAATAAAAGAACAATATGGCTCAAAATATGCATCAACTCGTTAGAATAATTATGAGCTAATTTGATACTGTATATGCCATTACTACTACTGTTCCGGCGTTCCGGGCAAATCCCCAGAGTTTTTTTTTTCACGCTTCGCCTCCCTTCTCCCATCTCACCTCACTCTCGAAGGAGCTCGCCGTCGCCGTCATTACCATTCGTCTCTTCCTCCTCCACCTCCCCTCCGCTAAACCCTAGCCGCCGACCCCTCCAGTCCCCCACCAGCACCCGAATCGCCCCCCTCCTCCCCAGTCGAGCTTAGGGCTCGCCAATTTCGTTACCGAGCCCGTTGGAATTTTCGGGTGAATCCCTCCGGTTTATACAGGGGATTTTTCTGATTAATTCGGCGACGATGGGGAGCCGCAGGGAGGAGGAGAGGAACGAGAAGATCATCCGCGGCCTCATGAAGCTCCCGCCCAACCGCAAGTGCATCAACTGCAACAGTGCGGTATCCTCGTTCGCCTGTCTGCTTCGTTGCTGAGCTTATTCATGCGTCTGTTCCGTCTCCATTTTGTGGATCGCTGATGGGATACTGTGGAACTGGTCAGTTGAATGAAATGTTAGGCGGTTAGCTCAGAGCTGTGATGATTTGAGGAGTTTGCTACTACCCCATTTACTTTTGGCTTATATATGTGCTCAAGCTGCAACTGTAAGTTAAATGTGATAATGGCTGCTACTTCGTTTATATTATCTGAATGTAATGATCTTGTTGCTATTGCTTTTGATCGTTTGTTCTGGGTCGATAGGGAAGTATGATGGATTGCTCTGGGCGGGCTAACTCCTTATATGATTGCTGCTTCCCTTTTGTGTACGATTGTTGATTGTTTTGTACTAGATGGATAGTTCTTTAGAGCTCCTTGCCATTTCACTACTTTTATATAAAGCTACTGCTTGCATTTGATGATGAGGTTGCTTAGTTGACTGAAATACTGAACTTTTAGTATTTTGCATGCTCCTAAATGCAATTTGTGTTGCTCCTAAAGATATTGTTGTCTTGATAATTTCAAATCACACAAGTTCCTTTTATTTGTTTTAGGGTCTACAGTATGTATGTACGAATTTCTGGACCTTTGTATGCCTGTCATGCAGTGGAATTCAGTAAGCATCTTGCTCTCTACTGCTTTTCCTTCTTTCTTTTAGTCTGTAAGTCACATACTTTTACTTTTTTTCAAGAAACTGTATGATGTGGTATTTGGATACTTCCCACTAAGCATATGCATATATTAGGACCTCAAAATAGAAAAATCAATGAAATGGTATTTTGCCTGTCGCAAATATGTTGGCATGCCAGTTAAGAATCTGCATCTAAGAGATATATCACATAGGAACTGAGCGAGCGTCGCTAAGTTGGTTAAGAGTGTCAATATACATCTAGACCAGCCATGTTTGAGACCTATTCAGCGCAAACTCGGATGCCTATTTGATTTTTATTTACAATGGTACCAAGTTCCTCATATGTTGGTCAAGTTTTTTAAGGGATATCAAGTCATTATTCCAGCTCCTGTTACTCTTTATGGTAATCTTTTCAGTCTAGGAATCAACTTTTTGGATATTTTACTTGCACACAGAATCAGTTTTCATTGTGGAGCCATTTAATCGAGTTATATTGCATTGATATGCTATCTTATTTGCTATGCTCTGTACTCTACTGTCTTTATAAGGTATTACTATTTTGACCTCATATGGTGTGATATACAGCCGTGAGTTCACCCACCGTGTGAAGTCAGTATCGATGGCCAAATTTACTACTCAAGAACTACGAGCTCTTGAACAGGGCGGTAACCAGGTGAATATGCACATTGAACTGTTGTATCTTGTTCCATTTCAACTTATAGGATTTAAATCAAAGGCATTTAAAATTGAGGTAATGACTGCAGCGAGCACGTGACATCTACCTAAAGGACTGGGATTGGCAACGAATGAGATTGCCTGTTAATACGTGAGTTCCATTGCATTATTAGTTCATTTGTATGCATCTGTTTTATGTGCTCCCGGCTCCGAAGAAGCATAAATTTCTTATGCCTTTGTATTTTTGCCCCAGCAATCCGGATAGGATAAGGGAATTTATAAGGGCTGTTTACGTGGACAAGAAGTATGCTGGTGGATCCTCTATAAAACCTGCCAAAGATAGTGAGGTAATGACCTGAACTGTCTAGGGAGTCCTGTTGTACTATCATTTGTCTAATGGGTACTGATAGGACTATGTAGGTAACTGTGTTTTTCCCTGTCTATACAAGGAACTTTCTGAATGCTTGATATTCTTTCTGCACTCTTTTTTGGTTTTCCCTACACATATATGTTAACTATGGATCTTCAAAATTTGTACAGAGCGTTAAGAGCAATGAGAATGATATGAGAAGACCTAGTTCCTATCATTCATACTCCCAAAGCCCTCCATATGATTTTCAGTATGAAGACAGACGAAATGGTAAGCAAGTGGACACGCTTGCTCGAAGGTCTTCAGACGGGAAGCTTGGCAACTTACTATTCAGTCCAAGTCGTTTGCATGAAGACCGATTTGCTAATGAGAGTACAGGGTCAAGGTTTTCTGACTTTTCTGCCTCAAGCACTGGCGACTTTAGAAACGATGTGCTTTCGCCTAGCTCTCAGGATACAGGCTACAGCAGTCCTTCTGTCAACCATTCAAGAAATGTCTCTGCAGAAAATCCTCAATACCAAAAATATGCTAGTACTGCTTCACAAATAAATTTCAACGTAGTTCGACATTCACAGGTTTTGATTTGAGACCTTTTTCCAGTTAATGCCTATTTGATTTCAGAATTATTTTGTAGTTTAGAGAACTGACATATAAATTATGCTTTTTCTCCATATCCAGCGAACGGCTTCTGGAAGTTTTGGATCATTTGACGGTAGCTCAGTATCTAACAAATCAACTGAATCTAGTTACCCGTCTTCTGTAAACCATCATTCCACGGGATCTTCTGTGTCTCATTCAACACAATCGTGTGCCTTGCCACCCAACAAGAGCTTTCGGAATTCATCAGTTCAGAACACTACATCACAGAAACCTGTTGATTTAGTCAGCCAAACTGCACTCACCAGGCTGCCTGTTCCAGCACAACCAACAGAGTTCACAAGTCTTGACCTCTTTGATCAGTCAATGATACAACAACCTGTAACTTCTACTGGAACAATAGACTTATTTGCTGGCTTTGATGAACAGTCCTTATCAGTCTCTCATAAAACAATTGATTCAGGAAGTCAGCTTGATGTTGCTGAAGAACACATTCAGACTGTTCTGGTTCAGAAGCCATCATCTGTTCCAGCTGAAGCATCCACCACGTCTCAACCTGTACACCAAGATCTCTTCAGTCTGCCAATTTTGCAGGAACCAGTGACATCTTCATCTGCTTCACAAATAGATCTGTTTGCTGCCTTTGGTCAACAACTTCCACATACATCTAGTGCTCAGCAAATTTCTTCACCAGCTCCATCACCTTTCAATGAAGTATGGGCTTTCTTTGACACACAACAGCATGGATCTTTGACTCCCTCGTCTCATCTGCAAGCTCAGGTTCCTGCTGCATTCCCTCTAACCGATGGTACTGCTAAAGGCATTAACCAATCTACGTTGCCAACTATGCCACAAAATGTGTTTGGGTCACAAAGTTCCCCAGCTGTGATGACTAATTGGAGCTTAAATGTAGAAGCAGTCAAGGCCCCTATCTCTATGGAAAATTCTCAGGTAACCATTTATTTATGGAGCTGGCTGTTGTTTGTTATAACTTTACATGTTTAGTGAGGTTTTCCTGGTTGTTTTTCTAGTCTTGGAATACCTTTGGTGAATCTACTCAGGGCACATCGAATAATATGTTCGCTTTTAACACTATGTCTCAAGTAGCACCTCATCAGTCCTCTGCATCTGGTGTACCATATGTTGGACCCAGAACTGCACAGGTACGTAGCTTCCTTGAATGACTGACTTAAAAATTATTATATTTCTCAAAGAAGGCTAGACTGACTGAACATTTGGATTTATTCTTTAGGATTTGGCTAGGAGTGTGCATGAAAGGCCAACTACTGTGGATATGTTTTCTAGCTTCAGTGCTTCACCTGATGACATCTCTGGGCCACCATATACTGCTCCACATCCTCATTTGGTATGATTTATCCATGACTTTGAACTTCTTTCCTTAGCTAGCTTTCTTGACATTTTTGTTGGGAGTAAACATGCATGGACCTATACAGTAATGTGTTCAACATATAATTCATTTGTTGTTTGAGGTCTTTTTGGGGTAATAACATACTGCTTATTATAAAAATAAGGAGATATTTAGTAAGATACTTTCGAGTTGACTACATTTCTTAGGCATCCAACACCACCCTTTTGGTGCCTCTGCATATATGTTTATTTTGCAGCTTGCCGTGTTCAGTTTTTTTTTCTTTGGTATAATCCACAATCATCTACTGTATCTTTTTTTGTACAAAAAAAAATTGTGGGCGAAAGGGCAAGAATTATGATGTTGTATTCATGTGCCTGACTGCCTGTCATGGTACTATTAGATGACTGGAGTTGTCAAAAAAGGATCAGTTTATCTTTCTAACAGTTATTTGAAATTTATTTCAGGGTAGCATGGTGTCCCATCCTGGGAAATCAACAAATCTGTTTGACATGGCATTCGAATCTGATGTTCAGGCTAATGACATGGTATCTATTGTTTCTTCTGCATAGTCATATTGATTATATGATGTGTTAGTAGTTCTGCTTTTTTATAATATATATATATATATATATTCTTCACTTGGACCCAATTAACCAGCTAGCGACCAAGCCAACTGACTAAAACCGACCAGCGTGCCCCCGCGCCCCTCCCGAGCGCGCCTGCGACCCGCGCCCACCCATCGACCAACTTTTTTTCATAACTTTATCTTCAGTAATTTTTTGTTACTAGTGCGTCAGTAATTTCTCGACTCCGTCAGTAATTTCCCCTCTTCAGTAATTTTCTTTGGTTTCTTCAGTAATTTCTTCCCCTCATTGTGGATCATGTCACTGCATTCAGTAATTTTTAGTGTTTCGGCGAGCTCGCGGCTCAGCCGCCGTCGTCATCATCACCGGAGAATCCCTTAGCTGCGCGGGTTTGTACCCTCGAGTTTCTCCTCTCCACTACTGGACATAGAAAAATGGAGGAAGCCCGGCCTAG